>JAVQJL010031323.1:0-142660 GCA_036024295.1 Nannoperca obscura | reverse complement strand
AACACATTTACTTCCCTTTTTTTTAGGCGAGACTGTTTTTTCTTTCATCTCTCTGCTTCTCTCTCTCTCTCTCTCTCTCTCTCTCTCTCTCTCTCTCTCTCTCTCTCTCTCTCTCTCCGTCTTTATATCTGTATTCAGGTCACCTTTTCTTGCATAACAGCTCATTCATAAAACAGCACCACACTCCAGGGAAGGGACGAGAAAAAGACTCTAGACGGCTGCTGAGATATAAAGAAAATGTCTACACAGGGAGGATTTTGCTGCAGTGTTAAATAGCTGTGTGAGGTCATGCCACACCATGGTGCAATGTAGTTACTGTAACTGTCAGATGAGAAACCTTGTAACGCTATACCCAAGTTTGCAGGAGTTTAGCAAGTCTGCATTTCCAGTAGAAGCTGGTCAGATGAGTGTGGAACCATGATCTTACTCTTCTACTGTAAAAATACTACTGTCCAAGTATTGTATTTAGTAATGTGCAACGTCTGTGTGTTTTCTATGTGAAAATGTGATTAAATACAGATTATATTGTCAAATTAAAAAATGAATTACCATTACATAATGCATTAAATAATTTAAAATATATATTTAAGTGCAGAATTTCACGCACTTATATATTTCCTAAATCAAACACCATCCACACTAACATTATAAAACATTAATAAATCAAATTCCATATGTTTAACGAGGGCTTATTGTTTGGGTTATCATTATCTCACTAAATTGATCACCACACCAGATGCTTCAGGATCTGGGTGACTTGTTAGAGAAAACCCTAACATGAATTTCACAAAATGGAACAATTACTCCTTCTACAGGTTGAGGCATTTGAAGGATCAGTGGGACTGGAACTGGGAGATGTGAGAAGAACGAGGAAGAAAATGCGAAAGTGCTCAAAAGAAGCACACAAACAGAAAACACGTTGGTCAAGAGATTATCCCACGTTCTGCTAACATAAAAACACCCCCAGGAAATATATCAACAGAAATATAAAAAACAAATGAGTCACCGTGGACTAAATGAAACCAGTTGAAGAAAACAGAACGACGTCATACGTGGCAACACCTTCAGACCAGTTGATTGTGTGATAACACAGATATTGAGTGGTTTGTTTGTTCTGTCCGCAGATTGATGAATTTGTGGAATGACAACTCAAGATGGGATGACCCGCTTCTTAAATGTCCGGGGTACATGTGAAACATGCCTTCTGTTGGCAGTTAGGCGTTCAGTAACACGTGTTGTGACAGGTGTGGTTGTTTTGCCCACATTCTGCAAGGGCAGGAATTACAGTAGATCTTTGAACTCCATTAATTCAACGAATGATTTTTATGTAAGTCAATTCCACCTACTTTATTTCCAAACTTCAGTATGAGGGCAAAACAAAACAAGGCCTGTCAGAAGACACATTATTGAACTCCACAATGGCTGATTGTTTGTTGGCCCATGCTTAGTGACTTATAGGTTTTTCCTGGTTTTGCTTTCGTGTCAGCTGAACTGATGATGGTCTCTTTAGCGAAACATTTCCTTTTTTTGCTCTTTTTTCTTTTAGTCATATCCAGTGTGTGAGTAAACGTTTCTTTGTACAGTTGGCTTCTTTGTGAAGTTCTTTAGTACGCACAATAACCCTTTTTCACCCCGGTTGCACACAACCTTGAGTAAATGGTGGCGATAATTGGTCTCCAGATAGCTCAGATATTCTCCAAACAGGGATGAAAAAATCACTACACGCACAAGTCATGTTATCATTTTAACCACAACAGCGGTCATCACCTGAGTGTGACCTGAATACAATAAATGTGCAATGCATCATGTTTCTGGGAGTCATACAGCATCATCATCTTGCCTTTAGCAGGGCTATACTGGCATTACATGATTTGATTATGATGTCAATGCTAATTGTATGTACACAGAGACTCATGACATGGACTTATTTTCATTCAATCAAGGCACTTACTCCTCAGATGTCAGTAGAGCTCAGGGATGACAGTGTTGTTCAGGGCAGCTTCTCAGGTATGCATGGAAGTTTGATTTCCTCTTCAGTCACTTCCGCAGGCCTGGCCACAGCCACATTTTTCAGTCTTAACCCACTTCTTCAGGTGCATGACATCTCATTTAGCCTGTTTGTGTCATCATCACTGTGAGGTTTTGTCTCAGACGACTTTCCCACATTCTGCAAATCACACTGTCACTGTCTAGCTTTGTCTATGCCCCTTATGATTATAGAGTGTCTTTGTTTTTGTTCTACCTCAAGGAGACAGAGGCATCATTGTGAGAGGAACATTTGCCCACAGGTAGCCACAACAGTCTGGGCAGCGGTTGCTTAGCAGTAGCTAATTCCCTCTGCATGAAAAGCTCTAAAAAATAGGTTTGCACATAGATTCTTTTGTTTACTTACATTTTCTTTTTGATATTAATCTGCTGATAAAAGATAAACTATGACCCCACCCTATTTGTCCCTGTCTTTCTAATTACGCTGGGTAATTCATCCCTAAGTGATGTTTACCCATATTAAGTCTATCAGCTATCATAATAACAGGCTTTAATATGCACCAACAAGCACCCATTGCATCCTTCTGCCCTCACAACCAACTTATTGAGATTCTGCAGCCTTGAGACCTGTATTTATTCTGTTGTATAAACTGTATAAAGAGAGATGCTGATGTGAGTTGTTTTTCACAGCAATCTCATGGGGCACAGGCTGGAAAAAGGCTGGTGTTCAGACCTTTCACAAGACTGCAAGTGTATTTAGCACTCATTTTATAGTTGTTAATGCCGTCGTTCAATTAAAAAAAAAACTTTCTGTACACTACCCAGCACCAGATATTTTCCATTTAGGAATTGGTGGAGACCAAAACAGAGCTAAAAGGAGAGTGAATGTTGGATTTTCCCCAGTTCAACAGACCTCACTGTGGACAGTTTCATACGGACATACCTAGTTAACATTAAACCTGCGTTACTTTACCGTTAACTAGCATTTATTATCAGTTAGCTAACTCTGCCCTGGGGTTCCAACCCTGGAATAGGGCTACCAGTTAGCTAGTAAGCTAACATCTACTATCTCTCAGACTCTGGGGCTCACAACGATAGAGTAAAGTTGAAGATATTAACATTTCTTAATGATGTCCTTATAGTCCTGATGAAGCTAACACTAGGCTACGGACACGTTCTCCACCTTTATAGAGGGCAGAGATCCATTTGCAGAGGCATCACAAGCTCTATATTGTAATTGTATAACAGTGACAGCAGCTCACTTCCATCTTAGCAGCCTTGGCCGGCTGTCAGGAGCTCACTTCATCATTGGATGAGCTCCATCCCATGAGAACATTCACTTCACCCAGAGTACCCGCAAACAACTGCCCTATCTTTGTTTGTCATGGTGAATATGAAAGGAAAGGCTGAGTTTACCGAAGCTTAATTGTAAGTGTCTAATAATGGAGACGTTACTAGAAAACAGATGGCCCAATCTAAAATTAGCCTGAGAGCTACTGCATGATTACCCAGCACTAAATTTAGGAGGGAATAAATGATGCCTCATTGTCGTTACCGTGCTCATAATTTGGCGTTAGAGGGCCTTTTGAGAGTTGTGGCTCTAGTTTTCCCTGCCTGGCAAGAAGCCATTCCCTCACATGCCTCATGTAGGAAGGCTCTGCGCTAAGGTCAAAGAAGAGACTTATGGGTGAGCTAATCAGCTCAGGATTTTCTACTCGTAATCAGAGTTGGCTGCAAACACTGAATGGATTACAAGCAAATGAAGATGCAGATTAGGCTCTGTGTGTGAGTGTTTCTGTATGTGTGTATATGTGTATAGATGTGACTACACATGTACACTGGATCTCTGCGTACATACTGTATTGCCTGTGTGTGGCATATGTATTTTTGTGAGTACTAGCTTGTGTGTGTTGCTATGTGGAGTTTGAGCTCGTTGCGTTGTCAGGAAGCAGATGTCATCTGCCTCTTCTGATAAAGTGAGGACAGCAATAGGCAGACGTACAGCTCTGGCTCCTCTCGTTCCTCCATCTGTCTCGATGCGAGCCAGGAGAAACTGGATCCTTAATTGCCGCAAGAAGATGATGATAAACCACTTCAAGTAGCACGATGACAGAAAGATTTATTTTCCTCAGAGTTGACTGGTGCCATTAAGATGTTAACATGACTGAGCATCTGTTGTTATATTCAGGAGAAAGATTCTAATTTTAGTCCGTTATGAATTACTTAACATATATCATATATCATAAGCAAACGGCATTACAATTCTATAAATACATTCATTTTCTAACATGTCTCCCCAACCCTCACAGCATTGATACAAATCCTCTCAAATTGTACTAATCCTGTAGTAATCCTCCAAAATGTTTATTTATTTCATGAGTTTTTCGATCACTTTTGGACATTTTGGGGGTAACCATAGCTATATATAGCAATCCATTCATTTAAACATTTGCTGTCATCTACAGCTATCCACAGCTATATTTTCAAGAAACGCATGTCGAGAAACAGTTATCTTTTATATTCATTCAGTTTCTGTTTGTGGGTATGTCTTCAACTCAATAAGTTATCTGTTAAAAAATTATCATTAAAGCATTGACATCATAATCAAATCATGTAATGCCAGTATAACCCGGCTAAAAGCAAGATGATGATGCTGTATGACTCCCAGTAACATGATGCCGTGGACATTTATTGTATTCAGGTCACACTCAGGTGATGACCGCTGTTAAAATGATAACATGACTTCAGCGTGTAGTGATTTTTTCATCACTGTTTGGAGACTATCTGGCGAGCAATTATCTCCACCATTTTCTCAAGATAAGGGTTACTGTGGTTAGCATGTGATAACCTTTTCTTGTCACAGTTTGGTTTATTTAGTCCCATTACACCACTAGTGAGCTCATCATTTAGTTCTGAAATCTTAAAAAGACTTCCAGTGATTTTTGGTCAATGACAGATTTCAGATACTACACATAAAGAGAGATACTAACAACTATTGAGCAACACAGAGTCTACAGCCATGCTAGCAGCTCTATGAGGATGTACGTGAGCTAAATGCTAACATCGGCGTGCAAAAATGCTCACAATGTCAGTGTTGAGGTGCTGATGTTTAGCAGTAATGTTTACCATGTTCGTCTTAGTTGAGCATGTTAGCTTGCTAAAATGTGCTAATTAGCACTAAAAACAAAGTACAGCTATAGTGTTGCATCTATCACAAGTGTACCGTTCATTGAACTACTCCTTTTATATCAACAAGTAGTAATGAGTCATCTCAGAGAGTAATTCGTTCATTTTGCCCGTGCCTACGCATGCACATTGTGTAACAATGGTAGCCAGCTACCTACACGTATCTTACAACAACTTAGAGTCGAAGGGGTTTATGATGCCATATATGTTGTCACACTCGGCCAGCATATTGTCTACCATAGCCTGAAAGTAGGTGGTCAGAAAAGATAAAGAATCGCTGGCAACGACCCTTGATTATCTTCACAAACAAGTTGATTGTGTCACTCTTTGACCCACTTTGATCAATCTCATTCTTTGACTATCTTTGTCTGCTGGACGTCATTTGGGTTTTGGTGTTATCTGCGCAGTTACAACATGTGGGTCATCCTTAGCCTGCAGGTCAAAGGTGAACTGAGTTGGAGGGAAGACGTTAAAGCACCTGGACGCAGATCTTACCTCAGGCAAACTAGTATATGTGTCACCATTCAACTATCATTGTCTTATTGCATTCATTGCATTCATGAATTACAAAACTAAATACATGTGGAGAAGTTACTGTAAAAAGAGAAGGGATGGCATTAGTCATTCACCTTAAATTATAAGGGTTTAACATGAATACAGCCACACCATGGGAGCGCCAACAGATATGATTTGAGACAGACTGGACTCTAATGTGTTTAATCAGGAGGGGCAGTAAGGAGTGGTGCTTAATCACAGTGACAGCTTCCCCTAAAACAGACTGTATTGCAACACTGTGACCTCTGACCATAAGTTAAACACCAAATTTTCACAAACCTCAAATATTTTCAGTAAAACACCTTTGTACATGTGCTTAAATGATTGCGTAAACACTCCCCAAATGACCTCAGTTATGATGTAAATTTTGTCAAAGGGAATGGGAGTCGCTGACCGATTTTCCCAGCACACCGGATAAGATGTAACTGTTGAACATTGCAGTACCTGACCTTGTGCGCAGTTTTGCCAAAACCACATTTATAAAAACACTTGATGTAAGATGTACATTTTAGCTTTTCCTTCAGCAAATAAAAGGTGGAACTTGAAATGTGGAACTCACAAACACAAACTCCCACAAAAGTGCAATAAAAGTGTCATGGCTGACTGTAACATGACAAATACACACGTCTATAACAGGGCTGGTTTTATTTGTGTATGGCATTAATATTGAGCTAAGCCTGAGACTTAATAATTCGAACAGAGGTGAGGCCCCATGCATTGGTGGCTTATAATAAATGTGGTGTTCTTAACATATTTTAAGGAGTTTACAGCTTTGATTTCAGAATCAATGCTTTATTCCGCACTGATATATAACAAAGCAAACATTTTTAGATATTATATTTTGGAGGTATTCTTTGACTCCTTATTTCTCAAATCCTGGCTACAGCACTGACTAACATTGACAGTTATTGTGGATATTGCACCTAGCACGGAACGGTCCTCAATGTAAGACAGTACACTCTGACACCGTACAAGTCCGTGTTCTGCAGCTGAGGTTTGGTGGGGATCAGCACAAAATGCCCATTTGTTTATTATCACTGTTTTGACCAGATCCGTAGCTCCGCCCACTGAGACCAACCCAACCAATGAGCTCATTCCTGCCTCAGAGGAGTGACCTGTATATCTAAAACTCCAGTCTGCCTGTTCATTGTACCGAGTCAGCGGCCATGCGCAAATGGGTCCAGAGGAGGGCTGTGCTGTGTAGGCTGTAGTCTACATAAGATCTCTGCTCGCGGTACTGCACACACACACACACACACACACTGCCGACTCCCAAGCAGCCGCTGGAGCCTTGATTTGCATTTATCATCAGTGCAGGGAAACATAAATCCGGGATAGTCTGACGGGGGACCTTGGGATCTCTCCAACAACCCCGCCTCCTCTTGTTCCTGACCATCTCGGACCGCGGATGCAGAGAGCAGCAACGATGCGGCGGCTGTGCTGTTAACTCGTCGGATCGCCCCCTCTCCGTTTTCGCCGGTTCCATCTGAAGGAGGCAGAGGAAATCCACAATGAAGCTCAAGCCGAACCAGACCAGGACATACGATGGCGAGGGCTTCAAGAAACGAGCGGCATGTCTGTGCTTCAAGAATGAACGTGAAGAGGAGGTAAGAGATCCCGCACTGTAACGTTATTGATCACTGGACCTTATGAACAGTATACAGGGGTTGTGCATGACTTTGTGGCCTAGTCGTCCCCTGTCTGCACCCGGTCATTCAAACAACACACGGGTGGTTATGAATAAAATTGACAATAGGCTTTAATAACACACGTGGGTTTTCATTTGAGACGTCTCCTTCTAGGTGCAGCTATAATAACACTGTTTTTCTGTTTGTCTCGATGCCACTTGTTTTGCTCTGTGTTTCCGTGCTGTCGCTGTTCTGCTGCTGCTGCTGCTGCTGCTGATGCGCCTTGGGCCATCCAGTTTAGGCTAGTTTGAGGAGTACGTAGAGAAAGGAGAGAAAAAAGGAGGTTGTCAAGGTAGCTTCACTTAACACCACACGAGCAACGGTCTTGGCTTTCACAATAAAACACCCGACAAAGAACCCCACCCGAAACTATTTTTAGTTAAAGTCGAGCTCTTACTTTGAAGAGACAACTCTCTGTTTCCTGTCAGATTCGTGTTAGCATGAGGTAGCTAACAGAGGGGGCGAGGCGCTCTGTTGCACGTTTCCTTTAATAGCGGGTTTAACATCGGCTTGTGTTGAGTGAGGCGACAAGAATATAGGCCACAAGTCTATTATTGAATACATCTATCAATTCCCGCGTCACTTGACCACATTTAATACCGCGACAGGGTAAGCATCCATGACCAGGCAGTGGCCATTCACGATTATGCTGCATCCCGCCGGCCTTGAGCGGGCAGCTGCGTAGCAATTCTGTGGATGAGGATTTAAAGGGGCCTTTACCATGTAAATAATGAATATGGGGTGACAGGCGTGTGTCGTTGTTTTGTCTAAAGACTTCTTCCGGTAAGGGGATTACCGTAGCTTTCAGATGTGTTCTTCACCCCAAACCTAATTAAAATCACGTTAGCTGTGGTATCCCCAAGATATTGGGCCAATACAAGAGCTAACCTAATATTATTAGAATTATTTTAATACAGTGTGTTTTGGATAACTCGCTCTTTAAAATCATTTTTTGTGTGTTTTTACATGAAACAAACCACAAAAGGCCAACACTTAACGCAGTAACCCATAAATACAGATGACAAATCAAACATAAACTACAGAAAATGAATAAAAATGAATAAAATACATAATTTAAAAAAAGTTAGAAATGAGTGAGAAAACCTACACAATTAATTTTCTTTTCCTTTTTTGTCCCTTCCTTTATCAGTCTTTAGGACATTGATGCTAAGAAGGGTGACCTGACCATACTGATCTATAGTTATCCAGATTTTTCTTTCAGTTAAGCAGTTTTCAGCAGCACATTAGGCCAGTGGAGTGACAATATTGCTCCATCCACAGAAAATCTACTTTTTAAAAGCAAAATCCATAGCTTATGATGTTGATCCGGCAGATAGAACCCTGTTATACCTTGTTAAGCTTTGGCGTTTGGGTCAAGTTATTCTTAGATTTTTGTCTGGTAAGTTACTGGTTCCCTTGTTGGACTAATAATAGCCAACTGACTAGTAAGTCATATTTATGTCCAAACACCAGGACCATAATCTCTGTTATTGTGGCATATTCTTGCATATCTAAATGTAGCTCCCCTTTGAGCTTGGCATAAACAAACTGTTACACAATATTCTGTAAAAGCAGCCCAGTCTGGTGTCACTCGCACAGAGAGGTCTGTCTGAGCCCTCCAGTGTTGGCTGTACAACACATAGATCTGAAGACACACAAACACACACGTACGTCCCCTCACGGGTTCTGTCACCATTATGTTTGTGTTTAAAGATGTTCTTAAAATTGTCATACAAAGGTAGAGGTTTGTGTATGCATTTCATATTTAAATCGTTGTAGCTGCACCCTTGTGTCATCTTTCTCAGAACTTCTTTGTACATTGTGATTCTTTTGCTTATAATTTGTAATCACAGGAAATGGCATTCATAGAATATTGTGACACCAGAAGTGTGTAGGTGTGACCATCAGCCTCAGGAATTTCAGGCTTTGACAAGCATGTCTGCTTACGCAATCACAGAGATGACACTGCAAGAGAATCAATCTGGTGCTCGGATTGTGGTTTTGGGTGCTAAAAATGATTTCTGTCTAAAGACGCTTGAGATATGGGGCTTTGTGTTATCAATGCTTTCCTTAAACTCGGGCCTACACATACACAATCAGTTCCTAGACACAGGAGACCCAATTGTGGTGACATAAGAGCCATACATGCTGCTGGACAGTTTTTGTTTTGGAGAGGAAAGAGAAAGCTGAGCCCTCAGGGTGAGGTACACTGACAGCAATTAAACTCCCGACAGGGGAAAACAGGAACCTGACGGCAGTGATAGCGGAGTACGGCACCTGAGTTTCTATTTTAATTATTTTACTTTCAAACAGTGGATTAAATGTTTTCCCCAGCTTCGCACCAGTTTCTAAACATTTAAAGTTTTTATTGTTAAGTGCGCAGAGAAGGCTACAAATGTGTGGGTGTGTAAACGGCTTCTGTGAAATTGTTTCGTCACAGCTTTCTGACCTTGTTGCTTCGCAGAAATCTTCAAATGCAGTCACATGTGCCTCTTCACGTTTTCATGTAATATAAAATGAGTTTCTCTGAGACTCATCTGCAGAGTCAGGTGGTAATTCTCTGCAGGTTAGTCACTAAGAGAAAATAATTTCAAGTTACAGCTCTGTGGAGCTTAATAGCGACATTGAGCTCATTGCATTGGTTTTCTCTCATCAGTGTTGTTTCCATCAGCAGCCAGCAGCTGGTTTGATCAAATAATATCTAAAAACCCACTGTCCACGACCTGCTCAGCACCAAACAGCAGACAGACACACCACACAGCAACTAGCTTGGGAACATATTGGAGCATTTAGCAGCTAAAGAGCCAGATATTTCCCTTTTGGGAGTTGGTGGAGACCAAAACGGAGCTAAAAGGAGAGTAAATATTGGCCTTGTGGCCAGAAACACGACTCCATATGAACGCTAATGTTGCTTCACATCAGCTGGATGTGTAAATAAGCAACTGCTCACCATAAAAGGTCACCAAATTAAAATAAAGGGTGATAACATGTCAATGTTGTGTTCACAGCTTGTTTCCACTCTAGTGTCTTTTAACTGTTAAAAGTGTGTTATAACTGTGTTATTTTCTAAATCCACAGTTTAAATTGCACCATTTTTTCTTTGTTTCACGATTTAGAAGCTACCTGATGTGATGCATACTTTATCGGTCTGTGCTTGGAAGTGTTGAGCCTTTATTAGAATAAACTTTTTATAATGCATTATTTAGAGTGAGAAAAAGTCTCTGATCGGGAAAACTGTTCCAGCAGTAACCTCCATGTTTATCACATAGTAACCCGGAGGCTACATATTGAAGGTACTGCAGCAGATTGTAAATAATGTCACACTGGAAATGGGAGGGAGGGGGTTATCAGTGTGAGTAGGTGCTTCATCATAAAGTCAGAAACATAGGCGTCCAGTCTCCTCTCCTGCTGTTCGTCTCTGGCATTCCCTGTTTACGACTCCTCTTATTTGTTGATACCTGTATAATGCAGTGACTATATTACTGCCTTAGCACTATTGATTCCACCCATGCACTTGTGTACTTGAGTGTCTTAGACTTTCCATCATTCTCTCCTCCTGGCTCCCGGCCCGACCTGGCATTTGGAGCCGCCTTTATTTGACAGCTACAGGCGTCCCTCCTTGGGGAGGAGGAGGTGTTTATGTCCTCCAGAATATCCCTGCCTGCTGTCCCTGTTTGAGGCCGTGCCAGAGGACTCGCTGGCACAGCCTGTGTTACACTACCAATGGTAGCTCTGATACCTCAAATTGAGAAATTGAATTAAAATCAACTGCTCTTCTTTTCTAAATCACTTAGAAGGCGGGCGTTAGCACTTGTATGGCATGTCATGTTGGTTAACCCGGAGTTGAAGCTTGTGTAACTTTGCATCGTAAAGAGAGAGCTTACATAATGTCACATGAGTCTGACATTTGTCCATAGTGGGTTTCTTGACCCAGAGGAGATTTACTGTATGCTGCATCAGAATTTGCCCATCTTCCTTTCCACACTGGGGGCCCCTGAGGGCCGGTGTGAGTTACAAAACGGTAAAATGTCACCGGGAAACACTACAGTCTTCCTCTGGGGTTTCTTCTTTACCCAGCCCCTCTTTCCAAATATAAGTTTTCTGTCAGCTGACCTTTTGAGCTCCCTATCATGACGGTGTGAGTTATTTTGTTTTGGTTTTGCATCACTCGTTCAGCTGTAGCCTATGGAGTTAAAGACACTGCTGCTTCTTGAAAGTTCAGAAAGAGTAAAGCTTGTGTGTTTGACTTCTGAGTCGGTGATTCAAATGTAACCCACTTCCACGGTTGCCAAGGGGTACTTGGAAAGATTTGTAGAGTAGGCCAGCTCATTTAACAAAATGGAAACTACAATTTGATTTTTAAAAAATATGTACAGACATTAAGTAAGCTCTAACACCTGAACACTATATGTTGCGACTGCTGGCACGCGAGCAGATACGTCTATAAACAGTTAGCTAAACGTATTATGAAGTAGATGGCTAAAAGGAATCAATAAACTTTTCAAATAGTTAGATATATGTATTGGATTAACTGCTGACATAGTAATCCAAAAGTTAGCTAAAAATAGTGGATTGATGGTTAGCTAAAAAGCTTCCAGCTTTTATATAATTAATAGTGTTAAATAACATCCAGTTTAAAATTTGGAACATGATGGGTGGTGTCGAAGGGGTGCTTTAGTCGATCATCTACCGGGCAGTGAGATACACCAGTCAAAAAGGTTGGAAAGCACTGTTCTAAGTTATGTCATTCATGTCCTGGCTGACCACTTAATAAACTTCAAATATTTATATTTCAGTGAACTGACTGGGTTTGTAAAACTTATCCAAGTGACTTGGTGCTTTGAGGGATGAATCGAAGCGTGCAGGCTTCGTTTTGTTTTGATGACACATGTCTCTTCTAGCTGAAAGTGTCCTTTTTTGCAAAGCTTGAAGGCAGCACCAAACCCCTTCTGCTCCCTCTTACGAACACGGAGCTGTATTCATCTCAGAAGCACATGCGAAGAAACAAATTCTTAATTACATAGAGTTTGTAATATGTCGATTCAGTGCTCTACATTCCTACATTCATTAAAACTAAATGCAGCCTGCGCCTTATTGTGAGGACGGACAAATATGAATTCCTCTGGGGCAGCAACCAAAAGATAAAAATGGAAAAAGCCAAGCAGGAATGCTGCTTTGTCGTCGCTGCCCCGGAAGCTCTGTGGCTTTTGTTTTGTATACATCTCACACTGTCGGCTTAGGACACGTTGACACCAGTGATCTCCCTTTAAGCCTCGCTGGATGCAGTTCAACACACAGACACACACAGTCAGACAGTGAGGGCAGTGGGCTGGAGTGCTCTGAGATCTCCAAAACACAAAGAATGAATGAGTGAATGAATTTGGGTTTTTTTGTATTTGTTATGTCATACCACTGAAACCCATCCCACATGGAATTATGACACAGCAATAGCCCATATGAAAACAGCCTTCTGGCAGGTAACATTCAAAAGGAGGACAAATAAACCTTTTGTTGCATATGACACACACACATTCCTAGACCAAAAATATATTCAACAATAACAACTACCGCCTTTTTTATTTAGTTTAATTATACCCTTTTCTCCGATCGGGATTTAAAGGACATAGTTCACATCCAGTTTGCTTTAGCTCGCCTCATTGGCAAAGACCAGCCCTTTCGTGAAAAAGCAGTTTGCACTCTTCTGAGAAGACGTCACGCTCTGCACCGGCGCTTTCTGCGCTGTAGGTCACGTCACTTACTGCACACTGTATAAAATATACACCTGTTGAATAGGATAAAAATGTGTGTGTTTATTTTTTATAAACCTGTTCATCTTCAGCAAATTACTGGGCGTGCATCATCGTGCTTGACATGCCCCCTCCCTCTTCCCTCTACCCTTCATCCTAACCTACATCGTCTGGGAATAAGCAGGTGGCCGAGTTGGGTGAACACGGCACGTGAGTAAGGCGACCGCCGATAGCGCTCGCTGTCAAGGCCCCAAGCATGTGCCGTCCAATCGGTTTGGCCCTGGCCCTTAGAGGATCCTTGGAAAACCTCTGGTAGATGCAGCCACAATCCCATTAGAGAGCGTAAGGGAAACTGAGTTGGGATTACGTGACAGACTGACTTCTCTGGCAGATTACTGGGTATGGCCATCAAATGGGTGGATGTCACCATATGCTGCACAAGCTGCTTAACACGTTTCTCTCTTTTAATGCATGTATATTTTACATTCACTGACACTCAGTCTTCTCATTGGCTCATTCATTTGTGACTTTCATTGGCTTTTCTTGTATTAGCTGCTGAGTTTATTGCGACCCGTGCCCTGTCGTGGGCTGTGTTTTGCTAATGATTGAATTGCTCCATGCAAATGTGATAATGTTTGCAGCAGATGTGCTTGTCTGTTGTGGTCGCCATACAAACACTTCCAGAAACTGCGGACCCAGGCGTATCTGATCTGTGCATATCGGCGTACACTGCAACTGTAGTGTAATTCAAGTCCCGCAAGCTGCTTGTGTGGGGGGGGGAGCACTGACAGAATTTGAGTGGGTCATGCTTGGTTTACATGCATTGTTTGCTGGGGTCATGTTGTGTTGGAACCGCTTCAACACTGGTGTTGATTTGAGCTTCATCACTGTACTGGAAGAATCCCCAAAATGTTGTTTGCGAAGTAGACCGCTGCGTGAAGTCTCTGAAAGAGAGGGAAAACAAAATAAAGCTGAAATCATTAATCATTCATCTGTCCTTGAGACCTGAGTCAGAATGGTCATGTCCCATGTCAAGTCGTCAGTTTCAATGTGACCATGACTAGAACAGAATAGGGAAAATAGGGGTTTTTTTTGGTGGGGCGTCTTACTGTTACTGTTGTGACATGTTTGTCTGTGTCTAAAGGAATGAAGACACACATTCCACATTTCACTGTAAAATAAAGGAATTTGTTGTCATACCATTTTTAAACTTGTGTTGTTTTTTTTGACAGGTTCTGCTGGTCAGCAGCAGTCGACACCCGGACCAGTGGATCGTCCCTGGAGGCGGGATGGAGCCAGAAGAGGAGCCATGTGGTGCCGCAGTGCGAGAGGTGTTTGAGGAGGTGATTAAACTGAAATCCGTTTTGTTTTAATATCACACGAACAGAGTCTCGACTCCCATAGGGGGTCATTCTGTGCGATCATAAAATGGGCTCATGATGAGAATGGAAAGCTCTTCGAAGGTGGTTGAACACAGCAGTTTCCACCCCAAAAATAGCTGTACATTTTATTTTGATAGTTTTTTATTTTGACTGTGTTAACCTACATCCAAAGACCACCTGTCCACAATATAACAGGTATTCAAAGCAGCATGTAAAAATGTGCTCTTTGGAAATGTCTTGGTGTTCTAGCTGCTGTTGTAAAAGTCTGCTGTCGCTGCAACTTTCTACGTTCAAAAGGCAGGATATTCCAAATAATTCTCGCATTTCGAATGTGAGCTCACTGAATGCTACAGTGGTCAAGGCTATTCCCCAAAACATCCCATTCTGTTACACTTTCAACCAAGAAACGTAATTCTGTTAAAGGGTAGTCGTACACAAGGACCAGTTAAGATCATTTCATATTTGAAGAAAGTAAAATAGGGGTATGATTCTGCTGTAATGTAAAATATACTTCACATTTTTACAGAGTGACTTGGCAAAATCTTAGTGAGTGTTTTGCTGAAAGGCAATTTGAGATGCCATGCGGCTGCACCGGTGATGTTGTGGATAGGGAAAGGTCTTTCCATTAATTATTATTATTATAAAAAATTGGGTAAAAATCTTAAATACACATCTTTGCATCCTTGGGATCACACGACTCTCTCACATCTTTGCCGTTGTCCTTTTCCAGTAAGAAACATGCTGAGATGACCGGAACTGGAGTTGCGTGGTTTGAATGGTTGTCTGCAGTATGCATGCTAAGGGCCAGATTTCTGAAGGGCCAATGTGCCAGTAGCCGGGTGACTGAGGTGTCCGCTGGTATTCCAGAGGTCCCTCTGGTTGAGAACCTTCTGTTCCCTGCTACGTCAGCAGTCTAAACTTGGCTCCTCGCTGGATTCCTGTGCATTCACAGGCTTTGGACACATCAGTGGAACACTTGTGAAGTATGCTGAGCAGGAGACTGGAGACGGGGAAAGGACAGATGTCATATGTCTTGACAGTAATTTGATTCCTGTGAAGTACATCGGAATTAATAAAGCAACTGTAAAGTGTTGTGAAATGGGCATAATCACATTTCTGTACTCTTCCAGGATTTGTGCCTGGTTTTTTGTTGTTGTTTTTTTTTTCCTCTGGCGGACATTACTAATGATTTATATATTAGTCAACCAGTCTTAAACACTACATGGTTCCATATAGAAATGATTACACCGTTTTAGAGAAACAATGATTGTAGCTTGGCTGAAGAAGCTGTGAGGCCGCAGAGGACAAAAACGAACTCCAAAGATATCTCTGGGCCAAGGGATCTATTCTGTAGTTGAGTTCTCAATGTTTTTGTGTTTTGGGTAATTGTTCGTCAAGCATTTCTATATCAAAACAAAGCCAGAGAGCATACAGTTCAGTTCGGTACACAGAGGCGGACCTGAAGTTCTTTTTAAACATTTTGAAATGTGTTACACAATACCCATTGTTTTGACACAGAATATAATAGGTGGTTTGAAGACTGCTTTTCTAATGTTTTCACCCTCTATTGAAAGGCCACCACTTCTCAAAAAAATGATCAAATCTGTGAAAAAGTGTCCCCTGCTGTCTGTACACTGAAAACGTTTTGTAATGTTTATTTCTTCATTTCCCCCCAGGCCGGTGTGAAGGGCAAGCTAGGACGTCTGCTTGGTGTATTTGAGGTAAGCGTACCTGCCTTCATCGTACTCATGCAGTTTATTATACATGTGCATAACACAAGTGCGCTTACAAGGATATAAGATGCACAAATAAGCATGTACTTGTTTACCTTTTTGTAAGCCGTTAGTATGCCATATGTCATTTTTGTGTAATATGTAGTTTTGTTGACAAGAAAAAAGGAACCCAGTGCATTTTGAGACAACAATCAGAGTAACTTTGATTCTCAATCGCACAAAAAAAAACACACCACAAGATATAAATTGGACAGAAATCTGCTAAAGATGCTACTTTTAGTGCTCGTGTTTATGCAGGTGTGAAGTCTGTCCCGTCACAGTTCTTATTGCATTTGTGTGTATTTATTGGTTTTGTATTATCATTAGATGTTCCGTTTTCTTTCCTTCCCGTCTCTAAAGCAAAATCAGGATCGGAAGCACCGGACGTATGTGTATGTGTTGACGGTCACAGAAACCCTGGAGGCCTGGGAGGACTCCGTCAACATAGGTACAGTTTCCCTTCTCCTTCTCACGAATGTTTGCAGACGCCGATGCCGTGTCCGTCTTCTCGCTCTGCTGACGACCGGCTCACATTTTTACAATCCAGCGTTACTGTATTTATGTAAAGGTGTACCGCAGTATACTGCATGGAGACTATATGGGCATTGGGGTATGCAGTGACAACAGGTGCCTATAAATCTAGAACACTGATCTCAGCCGCAGTGGGTCTTAGCTGCAGTATATTACAGCTGTCAGTAGCCTGGGTGCCAGTATCCAGCCTTACTTTATGTGCTCAGTGGAGAGCATCCTCTACCTGTTACCTGTTGCTACGCCTGCTACTACAACTTCTTTCATGTTTTGACATCTGAAAGGTTACAGTGTGTGCTCTGTATTTTTGTTTAAGCATTTACATTTGTGGCTTTGTGTGTTTGTGTGATCCTCAAGATGTAGTGTCTACTTTTAATCTTGCTTTAATTCATCTTGCTAGCCAGACAAACTTATCTTTATCTGAGGATAAAATGTAAATACATTCTGCCTGTGGTAGCTGGTTGCAAAGTATTTCATTACTGCATCACATTATACTTCCTTATTTTTATTTATTAGTTTGTTACAGTGGACCATTTCTTCCTATTCTAGATAAGAGAATAACATGCTGTAGCTTTAAAGCTTACGACTTCCTTGGTTTTTATAGCATTTCTATTAATAGATATGGCTTTGATACAACGTAAGATCATCCTGTACTAAAGGACAAAAGCGGAAAAAGCGGTTAAATAAGTATCTTCTATATAAAAACACAAAATTGATAGGATGTGTATGTTAAGGCTCTGTAATTGCACTGTATTTGGGAATACAGGGAAGGCCCAATATAAAAGCTTCATTTTAACTCATCCGCTGTGCTCTGTCTCCCTCTGCAGGCCGTAAGCGGGAGTGGTTTACCGTTGACGAGGCCATCAAAGTGCTGCAGAGCCACAAACCTGTCCACGCCGAGTACCTGCGGAGGCTCCAGCTCAGCTGCTCCCCAACCAACGGAAACTCCATCCTCCCAGGCCCACCAACAAACGACAACTACCCCCATTACAGCGCCACCGCCACCACGCCCTCGACGGGCAGCGTGCTGGGCACCTCCTGCAGATAGGACTGCACCTAAACCTCTTGTCCTGTCCGGCGTGGACAGTTCACTGAAAGTCTGTACAGTCTTGCATGAATCTAATGACTTTTCAGAGTTACGGCTCTCCTGTATGTATCATTTCTAGTCTTAACTGCAGGACACACCAAAGCCATTGCCGGAACTGTATTTAAAGAAAACAAACAAAAAACACTCACGTGACAGAGCGGGAGAAGTCTCTGACAGAAAAACTGTGGATATAGCTATCTCAAGAACACTTTTTTCTTTTGCTGGCAAACACCTGACTGACGAGCTGAAGCTTGGGAAGAGGAAGCTGCAGCAGACTCTGCTGGTGTGAATGACCTGGTGAAGGAATGCCTTACAGAAACTTTGTATGAATGTTGTATTTGGGTCGTTTTACTTCACTAACGGTCGTTTTTTATTTTATTTTAGCAGAATGGATATGCTTTCTAGTCAATAAAAGAGTAATTGACTCCAAAGCGCATCCATGTGGGGAATGTTTTCAGGCTTAATAATGTCATCAACCCATGATACATGGATCTCATTTTAAGAGACACCTGGGCAATGATATGTTTCAAGGATCTCTTCTGATGCATTTTAATGTAAAGTGGGACTTTCTTTACACCATGTAATTATTAACATTTTTCTAACAATTAGGTTAATTGGCCTAAAATCATGAAGCCGCCCCCAACGCCTCCTTTCAACAATTGGAGGCTAGCATTAGAATAAAAGTAACTAATGTGGAAATTGTTTAAACAACAAGAACGAGAACAAAATGAAAGGGAAAAGGCCATGACAGAACTGGCTTTTGAATGGCAGGGTCAAAGGTCAAACACCTATTATCTCACGGGACTGTACAAGCAGAGAGTTAACCTCAATAAACTGAAAACTGGATCTGACTCATGAGGCCGTGTTCGATATCCTTTGACACATCCTTTGCTACTGTGTTTATAGTTACACTTCAACCAGTGCTTCTGCAGTTTCAAGTCCACTGATCTTGACTGATCCATCGAACTGGTCTGTTGTCCATTTTAAAGCCACATACATTTCATCAGTGTTTACTCTTTTTCATGTTGTCCAAGTGAAAGTATTTCATGGTGTAAAGTACATCTTTTGCCTTGGGTATTACGTGCTGCTAGCGTCAATTGCGTTTATTTCAACTCTGGTAATTTAAAAAAGTGGATTTTCTTCAAAACATTTGTATATTTTACCTTAAACTGGTCGAATGCTCTGTCTTTAAATTAACGTTTAGCAGTTTTATCATTGTTTTGCAAGGCAACTGAGTAAAAATTGACCACCACTTGACACCATTTCCATGTACAATATGATTGTTTGGTCCACCATCACCTAGGGCTGCAACTAATTATTATTTGCATTATGGATTAATCTCATGATTATTTTCTTGATTCTATTGATGGTTTGGTCTATCAAATGTCGAAAAATAATAAATAAATGCCCAGAATAATTTCTGTTGATTGATTAATCAACTAATCGTTTCAGTGCTACTTGCTCTTACTGGTTCAAAAAATATTAAGCCAATATTTGAATATTTCTGGGTTGGTTTTTTTGGTTACTGCTTACACAAGTTTCATTTCAGGGGCGTCATGGGGTCTAAGATGCATATCCTGTAATGTCTGCAACGCCTCTGGTTCAGATCCATTTGGGCCCTTGGTAGATGTCATCTCCCTCTTTCTCCCTCCATGTTTTCTGTCGGACTCTGGACATTTTGAATATGAAGGCGGAAATCCAAAGAAAAATGGCTCAAATTAGCTGTTAAAAAGTGACATATTCAGATAATTGCTTTTTGCTTATATAACCGTTCTCACTGAAAAAAGAGACACCCACTCACTCCTGTGTTGACAGCTGAATGACGACTAGTAACCATACACAGATTTGTAAATAGCTTTGAAGAGAAACGTGTTTTTAACCTGAACAAACCTGTAAGATTTCTCTCAATATTTTATATATTTTTTTAACAATAAATGGCAAGAAAGGAAAACGTGTTTAAACCCCACTGAGAACTTCATGTAAAATATGTTTGTAACGATGACAATGTGCCACAGGTTTTAGGATGTAAAGGTTGGTCGGTTTGTGTCTGACATGGAAATGGTTGGGTTAATGCATTTTTAATTCACGATTTGGTGAAATCAATGTGTTTCTCTATTATGTTACATTTCAGAATGAGATGTTCAATGAGACCGCACAAAATAAGGACAGGATAGAAGATCACTTCAACTTTACAATGGCTCCAAAATGTACAGACTGGATCTTTAAGTCTTTTTCTTTTTTACACAATATATAATCAACTTGTGTGTGTCAAATACACAAGACTGAGTATTAATGAATATAGAGAATAAATGATGACATTGGGTTTTTATAACATTTTTGGGGGAAAATCTGCAGTCTAAGATAATAAAGGTAGGAATAGTAATGATCAGAGGAATGTTTTGGAGGCTTTGGTAAGACAATGAAAAATTTTACTTATACTTATTCCAACTGTTTTGTTGGAGTAAAAACTTATCTCCTCTTTTAAGATTTCCCACATGACTCAGACTTCAAAACTTTGGTCACCTTTGACCTGCTCCTTTACAAAGTCTTATCTGCAATATCATAAACTCTGAAACACCAATTCAGCCATCATAAACTTTCAGCCTTGTTTGATGGATAAAGTGAAGACTCCAACCACCTCAAACCTCTGTGTGTGTGTGTGTGTGTGTGTGTGTGTGAAAGTGTGTATTGTTGGTTGATGAATATGAAATATGTGCCAAATTTAAATAATGTGTTGGTGTTAAGGTGGAAAATGTTATGTCACATTATATATTATACAGAGTTGGAGGCCAACCGTTTTGTAAAAAAAAAAGAAAAAAGAATGACCTTAAACATTGTTTGATGAACTTAATGTTATTTCAGAATATAATCCTTTATAATGTGAAAAAGTGCGTTTTAAGAGATCTCCATCCTTCATTGTTAAAATTATGACTAATGATCCACAGGCACGTATTCTTTCTACCCCATACTGTTTAAAAAATCCACTACACTGAGAACAATCCAAATAAGAAATTTAACTTAAACCCATGATCTGTGAACGCTAAAGCATGCCAGTACGGATAAGACACACATGAAATGTATGTGCTCAAGTACAAAAATGTAAGACAGCCTGGACACAAGCGTCCACTAAATGGCAGGTGTTATGTGGACTTGGACAGCTTGATTGTTTGCTAAACACTTTGTAATGTCACATGGATGTATCCAGAGCATTTTTATCAAAGCAAACTAAAGATTTCTCACCATTTCTTCATGAATATTATGCACAGAAACGTTTAATGTGAAAGTGATGTGAATAACTGGACTGGAAAGATTGTTTTTGAGAAAAGATTGCATTAAAGGGGGAAATCTTATTGTAACTGTTGTTGAATTTTCCTTAATTTCAGCTGTGCAGTCAAGGTACTGGTGCTTGGAGCGGCCAAAAAAAGAAAACCTTGTATTTCAGCAGTCATTTCTTATTTCAAATTTTCTTAAATAAGTAGTGAGTGATCATTATGGTCTGGGGAGTGGCTGGGAAGTTCACCTAGAACTCGCAAACCTCAGCTAAGTCTGTTTGTCTCTGCCGCTGTTTGCTCACGTTCAACCGTGGATGTAACCCCACTGTAGCCAGCTGTCGTGTTTTAGCAGGTTTAGGTTAGCGCTCGTTCCAGCGGACCTCTGCCAGACCTGTCAGTTAAAAGTTACCTAACCCAGCGGCTGTTTGGTCTAACATAATTATACTAACATATGATATCTTAAAAATAAATCAGTGTGTAATGAACCTGGGCTTTGTTCTCATCTGATAAGGAAAAAAAACAGGCCAAGCTGCTGCCTGCAGCGTAGTCTTAACACCATATGAGCCAAATGCTGAAGCCTAAAGGAAAACAGACTCATGTTAGTCTTGTGTAAAGACACATCATGCTGGACCCACCTATTGTGTCTGATCATGATCATGATAAAAAGGATTTATTTTACTTACTATGTTTTTATCAGGTAAGCAGTAGCCTGCACATGTTCTATTTTGATATACAAAAGTAATTAAAAGTCAAATTTGTGGGCCTCACATAAATTAGGTGTGTTAATAATAAAGCAATGCATTGTAATCAGTGGAAAGTAGTGATACAGTTTAATAACACTCCATTACAAGTAAAGCAGTTACTGCTGCATAATATGGAGGCCTACTTGGCCACTTCATGGTCCACGTAAGAGTTATATTATTGTATATGTATTATTACTCAGCATTTATATTTAAACTGCATTTTATTGTTGTATCTGGTTAAGGTAGAGCTAATTCTAAAGGAATAGTTTAACATTTTGGCATCAGCTGGTTAGCTTAGCTTAGCATAAAAACTAGAGACAGGGGGAAACAGCTAGCCTTGCTCTGTCACGTCTTTTTTTTTTTTTAGTTTTTTATATTTTTAGTTTTATTATTGTTTAATCGGGAGGTTAAGGGGTGTGCCGGACTATTTTTGGGCTGGGAACAGTAGCCTGCTTTCTGGAGTAAACAGTAGTTGCCTGGCAGCTGCTCAGAGTTGTAGTACCTGATTAGTTGCTTGTTTCTACACTTCTGTTTTTCTACTGATCAAACAGACGGAGATTAAACAAGATATAATGTGTTAATTGCTAAACTAGTGTTTCCCTTGGCTCCAGTCTTTGTGCTAAGCTAAAGTCTGTAGTCTTATATTTAACAGATACACATGAGTACCATCACTCTAATGTTAGCTAGCTAACTCTTCGCCAAAAAGGACATTTCCCCTTAATGCTGAAGCTTTGACTGTGGGTATGTTATTTTAAATGTAAAAATTACCATATTTAACCAATGTATTAAAATGTTTACACCTATGTGGAAAGAAATGTTTTTAAGTTCAACTGTGGCAGTTGAAAAGTAACATTAGCCGATACCACAGAGACACCTGACACCTCAGGTGCGTCGCCTGGCCCCGCCCTCCTCAGCGTCGGGACGTCCGTCGACCCACCTGAGTAGGACAACAAAGAATGACTAAACATTAGCCCAGGAATAGTACTTATCTTGTTAAATGAAGCGGCCGATTTAGGCTATCGGCGGGTTTGGATTTGTACACAATGGAAGAGGGGTTTTTAAAATCTGCGTTAAGTGCGCAGGACTCGTTCGTGCTGGATGACACCAGTCTGGCCATACCGGCCGAGCCGACTCCGAGATCCTCGACGAAAGTTAATTCAAACGATCGGAGTCTGCGCGTTCACCAGCAGGTTCAGCTCACACTGGCACGGAAGTCAAGAAAGACCGTGTCTCGTGGTAATGTTCCGTTTGACGTTTTTCTGCTGTGATTATGATTCATGTGTGGCAGAATTACAGAATACCACACAAGAGGCTCTCAGATATTGTTGGATAGGTTTCCGCAACAAGATGCACACCCACTCCTGTTTGATAGATGTTATCCACCTGAAAGAATAAGTATCTATCCTAAGTTATATCTCATTTTTAAGCTTTGGTTTGGGAAGCACTGTATTAGACAATTAAACCATACTATTAAACAATAGTTTCCAGCATCTTTTGGTTGGTGACTTCTTTAAATGAAGCTACAAACCTCTTATGTTGCTTATCCAGTGTTCCTTAAGAAACAAAGCAAAGGTTAGTTCAGAGTCAGAAAAAAAGGATGTATATTTGAACAGAAGAATAATATTTTTCTTTTCCCTGTTCTGTAGCCTACTGGAGGTCTACTATCATTTAGACCAAATACACGCTGTTGTTGTTAGTGGAATACACATAGTTTGCTTGTCCAACAGGTTTCTGCAGCTTCATTCATCGGTCTAAAGGTTGATGAAAGTGACAGCTACCAAAGATGAATTGAATATCTCACTTGTTAATTATGCACTGGCAGTCTAGAAAAATATGAGGGTGGGTCATCTATGTGCTCCAGTAATAAGTAATAATATTTTTAGGACAGCACTGATTTTGTTCCATAAAAATCAATTGGTTATTACTTATTAATTGGCTTATATATAATTTACTTCACTGTAGGAAATACAAATGAAACTGGCTTTCCAGAGACTATTTTCAGAGCTTTGGCTTCCTCCTGTGACAGACTACATTCCTGAACTAAACTATTTGCAAAGACATTTCCGACATCTTGCTTTCGTCCATGTAAGACTGACTCACCAAAGTAGAAGTTTCGTGTTAACAAATAGTGAGTCAGGAATTATTATTATGTATTTTTGTTGGTCGTTTGGGAAGATATACTTAACACTGTATACTAGACAACTGTGTCAGTTAATGATAAACAAATAGAGATGGACAGGATTTAGACTGTTTGTCTGTTTGATCTCTGACTTCTCTGCTTTCCTGCTTCCCCTGCCCTCCTTTTGTCAACCCCTCTTAATGCAAATGAACATGATACTGCAGAATCATGTGTAGAAAAACACTTGCAGCACTATTAGTGTGTACTGTGCGTTTATTTATTTTTTTACCTCAGGCAGCCAAGGGTGGGAGTCTTGCCCCTGACCCGATGATGTGCAAGTGTAAGCATGCGTTTAGGTAATTACAGTGAAAAAGTGCACTCTAACAAAACCTCTTCAACTTGTTTCAGGTAGTCTCCATTTACAGAAAAACACAGCAAAGAGCTTTGATGCTACAGATGGACTTTTACCAGACACAAAGGTAAGGTCTATCTCCCTGTCTTTATTTATGTTTGCTCCAACACACACAAACTGCACAACTGGTGACAGATGGCCGTCAGTTCAATACTTTGTGTGTTTGAGTTGTCCTCTCTTTGGATTTTTAACCTGTCCATTACAAAAGAGCTGCATGGACTCATAGATGCATGTCAAGCTGCGCTTTAAATATTGTACGCCATAATTTGAATGTAGTCAAATGGTCTTCTGCTGCTTTCTGTTCAGAGCCTCCAGGCCTATCAAACGGATCATTGTGGTCTTATTTAGCTTGACATTATAGATCATTTGTGAAATTTTAACAGTGTTAGCTCAAGGTGTAAAGAGCCGTGAAATGGACAAAATTAAATAATTGAAGTAAAAATGTATTTGCCAACTGATTAGTGGTAAAATAAAAGGGTATTCCTTTACCACTAATTAGCTGATTAATGTATTTCATCAACGGATTAGTGGAGTTGAGTAAGGAAACGTATAAAGCTATATTTCCTTATACACTCTATTTAAATGATTTAACTAACAATGTTCTTTTTTTAAATATTCAGTAATATCTTTGACTTGTCTGATAATCATTTACTACATTTTGTCAGTTTCGGGGCTCCATGTAGATATGGCCAAATGTGCTTATTGAACATCATAAATGGGAATTCATTTGTGATACAGCACACTTTAAGACCATACGGCAAAGATTTCAAATGTGTAATTCAGACCATAAATGTAAATGTTGAAAAGATGTTCAAAATAGGTTCAAAATTAAATGTTTTTTCACCCACTATTTGTAGGCATTATGTTTTAGTTTGTTATGTATATGGGTGTACAGTTACTACAGCAAGACTGAATGGGCCTCCATAATCTTAAATGCATTATATAACTAAAAATCACAAATGAACTGTACAAGGCATCATAATGACCTTTTGTGCAGTTAATTGGAGTGCAATACTGTACATTCTGGACTATTATGCCATGTAAAATTAAAGTCCTCTCACAGGAATTTAAAGTGAGAGTAGTATTTAAGAGTTGATTGTGTTTTTTCCTCGCAGGTAAATGGATCCAGCTTCACCAACAACTCTCTTTTAAACAACCATGTGCAGAAACCATCCAGGAGGGTGGAAGTGTCTCCACCACCGAGCCCAAAGTTACCCCACAGTCGCTTCAGTTATAATACCCTCCGTTTTGGGACGTACACCCATCCAGGACCCAGTCAGTCACACTCATTTGGTTCTGATTCATTTCGTCGCTATGCCTTCTCAGAGGCACCCTGTGTCACACGGCCGCACATGTCCACATCTGCGCTCGGGAGCTTCCACCACAGGTCACTCAGACAGACCGCAGCACCGCAGCCTGTGCTTGAAAATGCAGCGTTTCAGCAAAGTGGTGAATATGGCTCCTCCTGGAATCGTAAACAAAGCATTGTCAAACAGGACATACGCACTGTGCAGAAACACAGTGGGGATATGAGACTTGGAGCTGTCCAGCCTGATGAAGGCGTGTCCTTCTTGGCTCAAAACAGGAGGAATCGTCTGAGACTCCACAGACTGAATTCATACCCTCCTTCGCTCTGTAGCATGGAGGTGGACATTGGGAGGCAGATGGAAGAAGAATCCCCCATTCATGTCATGACACTGTAAGATTGTTTGTTTACTTTTAATAATATAATATATTCCTGCATTGTCCTCAATGTGTGATTCGGGCCATGAGACATTTGGGGATGGTACATTTTTTTCATTTGTGGCTGCTGTCTTCTCACACAGGAAGTCAGAGACCGAGCCTCCAGAGATGACGATAGAGAGGGCCGTGAACCTGTTGACCCAGGACAATGAGGAAACACTGATCAGTGCAGCTAGCCACATACAGAATCAATGTTTCAAGAGTACAGATGCTAAAAAGATGGTATGTTTAAAACTGGATTTTTCAGTCCACATTTTTTGACTATCTATCTGCAGATGAATCCTTCAATCAAGAATCCACTCTTGTTTGCAGGTAAACGCTCTCCGTGGGATTGAAAAGCTCCTGCCGCTCCTGCGCAGTGACAATGAGGAGGTGCAGCGTGTCGCCGCTGGGGCTCTACGTAATGTCATTTATCAGAGCAGCGAAAACAAGATGGGGGTGAAGGAAAATGATGGCCTGGGCACCATTTTGGGTGCACTGAAGAGCAGCCGTGATGTGGAGACTAGACGAGAACTTACTGGTCAGTTTTTTACTTTTAAATTAAGCTATTTTAACAGGAACTCAGATGTTTAAAACAACATTTCTCCTTTTATATCTACTTTTGATATTTGATAGCTGTACTATTTGGAAACACTGTCACTCCAACTGGTTTACCTTAAACTTTGAGATAAATGTCTTTGCAAAATTTAAAATATATTTCCATCTCACGCGTAGGTCTTTTGTGGAACCTCTCCTCTCATGACCTTTTGAAGGAGCGCCTCTCCAAAGAGGCGTTATCTGTCCTCACCCAGTCAGTCCTGGTGCCCAGTTCTGGCATTTCTGAAGGCGAGAACCCAAAAGATGAGCTCCTAGCTGATGATGATGTTTTCCACAGTGCTACCGGCTGCCTGCGGTAGGCTTCTTTGTTAGCTTTGAAACAAGACACTCAGAGGGGTTATGCAGTGTAGATTATAAATTAAAGTAAACAGACACCGCTACTGGTGTCAGATAATCAGTTAATATCAAACTAACTACAGACTTTGAGAATGTCTAAAAATGTATTATGTACTTTCCTAGACAGATAGACAACCGCACAATCAGAAATACAAAAAGATTAACCATAAATCAAAAAGCATAATTGCAGATCTGCAGAATATCCAATGAAAAAGGAAAAAAAATATATAAATATAAAATCAAAACCAGAATTACAGATCTGCAGAACAAGTCTCTTAATATAATAATAACAATAATAATAATAGTAAATAAAAGAAAAAGAAATTCAGAGCAATAACAAGGGGAAGAAGGCAATGATTTTATGATATTACAAACGGTACGACTTAACAAAGGGCAGAGCAGTACGCTGTCCCTGAACATGGTGTAAATTGTTATCATCCTTCTTCTTAATTCTGCTTCAATAACAAGCAGGAGATACTGACTGTATTATTGTGGAAATTATTACTCTTTCTGGTGAATCTTGTTGGCAACAACCCAATCATTTGAGTTTAAAGAAGAAAACATTAGATAAAGAAACATCCAGTTTCTCCAGTTTCAGTTAAGGGATCTAATCTGTGCCCTCATCATACCCGTGAGTTAGTTATGATGATTTGTTCCATATGAGCTATAAATAATCAGTTCAGTGGCTACTAGCTACACCATGAAATAAAGCCTAAATGAAAACTGATACTGCTTTCTCATTGAGCCTCGTCACCAAAATTCATATTCATAATTCACAATCCTATTTTCTTAAATACCATTTATCATGGCATAGTGTTAAACCAATGTATGTGTTGTGGTTCAAGATTATGTATCATATTGGCTTAGTTGTTTGGACACATACCGTCTCTCTGTTTACAAAGCAGGAGATATCTCACGCACAGCTCCCCTGGCGACTATAGCCCGATCAAATGAGTGAAAGACTGAATTATTCATCGAGCTCTCTCTTCTCTCCGCTCTGCTGAAGTGAAATCACTCAGTCCTCGCCGGCCCAATGTTATCAGGTTCTCCTCATCATGTTCTCAAACCTTTTGAGCTGAGGAAAATGAGGATGAGGGAAAAAATGATGAGTTCCTCTCCGATTTATATTTCAACACTGCACAAAGACCTGCTGTGTGGAGTTAAGAATGTTAATTGTTGTATTTATTGTTCTAGGACAGTTGGATTACATAAAAATGGTTAGTTGGTCTGTGAAATGATTTGTCATGGTTGCTATGGGCTTTGAAAAGACCTGAGATCCAAAATAGTGCATCCATTAACTTTTTGCGATTATGTGTTGGTCAGAAGGAGACTTCATCATTATTATTTTTTTGGCTTATGATACTGTGGGAATTTTATGGCACTGGCGTTGTTGACTTTTCTAATATAGTTCAGTGGAACTGTGATATGCTTATCTGATTACAACACACACAAATGTCACATTACCTTTTGTTATTTCCAGGAATCTGAGCTCTGCTGGTCCAGAGGGCAGAAGAGCAATGAGGGAGTGTGAGAATCTTATTGACTCTCTGGTCTACTACATCCGGGGAGCCATAGCTGACCATAAGACAGATGACAAGGTGACATGAGAATGATAAGCTTTACAGAGAAGACGTTTATCTTCACAGCCTGTTTCACAACAAACTGCTCAGCGGTTTGATCTATAGTACGACTTGTTACCGGTCCAAATGTACGAATTTCCACATCTGCAGTATTCTCAAATTATCCACCAAATGTAAAGGTATAGATGCACACATGTACATATATTTTGTGACTATAATTTTGTTAAAATCCACACATAAGTAATTCAGGGACACTTGGGTCTCACTTACAAAGCAAAACTCTGCCTCGGTCTTGATCTTAATCTGTGTGATTAAAGTGCTTGCCATACTGCTTTTCATTTCATGTTTATTTATATATCTGCTTTGAAGTCCTCAGAGAACTGCATCTGCATCCTTCACAACCTGTCGTATCAGATCGAGGCGGAGCTTCCTAGGAAGTACACCAGAGATCTCAGAGAATCTCGACAAAGCTTGGCTCCCAAACCAAAGGCCATTGGCTGCTTTTCTTATCGCGGTGCCAAGATCACAGAGGTAATCCCTTCGGACAATAATCCACATTGACACTACAAAAGATGTCCTTGTAGAATATGTGAGAGCCTTTTTCTGTAAATTGCTGCAGGTTTAATCATCCATAAAGCTTCATAGAAGGCGATCATATTCATCTTCAGATGACATCAACGCAAATAATACATTTTCCATTTTTGTCAGGTGTGTCTTTGCCAAAAGTGCAAGAACCTGCTCATATGAACTTAAAGTTGAGGCGAGGGATACTGTAGCTTGAAACTAGGCTATAAGCTATATTTAGCACATACTGGCATTTTATTTACACATTACACCCATTTGTGATAGCTGAAGATGAACTGAATAGATCACTATTGTCTAAATTGTCATTGTATACTATAGCATTAAGATTTTCCTTACTTGGGTTTAAGGGGCACAGCTGAAACCATGAAATACAGTCTCAGACCAAGTGTGTGGACACGGGTGTCCCACAAGCTAAGTGTAGTGGGCTAAGAGGTCAAGTGTGGGTCATCAAAAATATAGTGTTGTAAATAAATGAAAAAAAAACACATGGACACAGGATGTGACTGTATTTTTCATTTCACTGTGGCTTTAATGGAAAACCCACATTCTCCCCAGCATCTGGAGCGACAGTGCCCCCTGCTGGAGGAGAAGGCCAACCCTCGTGGCATAGAGTGGCTGTGGAGCGCCATCACTATCCGCATGTACCTGTCACTGATTGCCCGCAGTGAGCGTCACCACACGCAGGAGGCTGCCCTCGGAGCCCTGCAGAATATCACGGCTGGGAACGGAGCGGTGAGACCGGGCCGCTCAGCTCTGTGTATTTAGTACATTGGTTCATTCTGTAAAGACAACAACAACAACATAGATCTATGTAATGTCCACACAGCCTTATTTAGATGTACAGATCCACGTTTGGATGTAATGTTTTAGCTTTACTGTACTTTCCTGACAGTAATACATTATGGATTTTAATCAAAATTGTATCTACTTAGTTAGTGGAGTTGTACCTGTCCTACCAATTTAGTAAACAATATACTGTATTTTTATTTTACTTTACCTGACAGATGACTGAAGCCATCATCTTCACTATTGCCCAACGGGAAAATGGCCTTCAGCATGTCAAGAAGATGTTCGTGAAGGGAGAGAGGGATGTGAAAATCACGGCCATATCTCTAATAAAAAACCTCTCGCGCTACCAGCAACTGCACCCTGACATCGGTAACTGTTTCCATTCAAACCTGAGATTACTTTGAGGTTTGAAATATTAACCTTGTATTTCTCTCCACAAAGAATCAGTTTCCATTTGGACCACAAACTAGACCTTTAATTTTGCACACTTTAAATATACCATTTGTATTCGTTGTCCTGAAGTGAAGCAGGTGTTGCCAGAGGTGGTGGAGATGCTACCCAACAACGACACCGGCACCGACCTGCCAACTGAGGTGACGTGTTCTCTGTGTCGTATCCTGATCAATCTGAGTCAGAGCGACACGCAGAACATCAGAGCCATCGTCAACCAGGGAGCCCTCCCAAAGATCATCAACATCAGCAGCAAGGACAACGGGTTAGTCTGCGCTGGTTAGCAAAGAACTTCAAATGTGTGGTTTTTTATACTTGCATATACAGACAACATATAAACAGGAGATAATAATTCCAACTTTCAATTTCCCAGTGATGGACCAACCAGAGCGGGTCAGGCAGCATGCGTCCTGCTGCACACCATGTGGAAACACAGTGACCTCCGTGGGGCCTTCAAGAAGGTGGGTTCCCATGTTTTAAGTTTCTGTAAGTGTCACAGCACAGGTAGTGCTTGTAAAATTATTTGTGTCAGGTCTAGGCTAATTAATTAGCTTCTTGTCTTTAAGTTGCTTCATATAAAGAGGAATCAATTAGCTGCCAGTCATTTTTGTACAGCATAACATAACATAAGACAGACAGTGATACATTGAGCATTGAGACGCTGTGACATGATTGGTGTAGGTGTAGGATTCTTACAAGGAGTATCCTAAAGAACAACTCTGTTGTGGTTGTTCATGTAACTAAGGCCTGTTGATGAACATACATGACTGTGTTTAAGGTTGGATATGTGTGAGAGGATGTTACAAGGCACTATTAAATGTATAGGATGGGTTTGTCAGGTATTTAATTCACTTGTTCAGCCACGTAGCTGCTGTCTGCCACTGTGTATTTTTTGATACTACCACTTGGGGGCACCAGAGGCAGAAAATTCAACTCACATCCAAAATAATTCTTTAAGAAACTCTGCAGCATAAATATAGAGTCTAAATTGAACACTTTTTCTCTCAACAGCGTGGCTACAGGAAATCAGATTTCATCAATGCAAGGACAACAAAGGCTGTGAACTCCTGGCAAGATTGAGCCGAGGATCTATGAATCCCAACTCATGTCGTACTCGTTAACAATAATGGAACCTGCGGTCCCAAATCACTCAATGCACTGTTCCTTCTGTAATGTGTGTCATGGTTTACAAACTGTTTTATTGTTAATTTTTTTCAATGCTGCATACAAAACATGAAAAAGCTCACATCTAAGTTTACTTTTACACTATGCCTTCATTGACTTCAAATGTCCCATGAAATGGCTTAAAAATTGCACATTTATTTTGGACATGTTGCTCCAACTATTAGTGCTGAAGATAGTGTGAGCTTAAGGAGAAATATGTCATTTTACAGGAAGAGAGCAGGATGTTAAATTAAAATAGAGATAATGGCTAACAGAACAATAATCCCACTGACACAAGAAGAACATTACATTTTTTCATTTCATGGAACCTTTTTTAGTTTTGTTGGCATGTCTCATCAAATACAGATACAAATACAGTGTAGAAACTTTTTCTGAAAACATAACGTCTCTCTAGCAAAGATAATGGATGAAACTTAAAGTATTTATTATTATGTTGTAGTTTTTTTTACTGTAGCGACAGTTGTGTTTGTTTTTTTAGCACTTCAGACGACACAATAATGAAACTAAGAACCACAATGAAAATGTTCAAATATTCAGGAAGGATTTAAAACTATTATTTTTGACAAACCCATTAACTGTTATATAAATGTATATACAATGTATTTTTAAATGGAATGATTTCCTGCTGTTAAACACAATAACAAGCTGATCTCTTGGTCTCTGACTCGAGTTATGTCCTGAAATGATTAAACTGTTGTGAATGAAACATATTGTTTATTGTGTTCTGGGGAACTTTGTTACTTAAGAAAATGCCAGAAAACAATAGTTTTATTATTATGTGTAGTAATTTGGTTTCCCATTACAAATCATACCATCTTACCTTTAATGAGTGCTACAAAAAATGTTATTGAAAAAGATCAGTCGGTGTAAAAGCGTTATATAATGACAATTGGCTGTTTTTCAAAGTCTAATATACTGAATATACCCTTATACTACATGTAAAGTTTCTGTGAGTTCATCTTTCTGTTACCTGAGAAAAGGTTGAGTCAAAGAACTGCCATATATATCTATATATATATATATCACACATAAGCTCTGAGATCATTTCTGATCTTTCACTTTGAAAACCTGATTTATGGCCGAGATTAAAACCAAATTAAACAATTCTCTCTATTATTTGCAAATCAAGTGCAGAAGAGATGAGAAAAAAATGTTTGGCTTCATCCATCAGGCGTCTCAGTGACTTTGAGGCCCTGAAGCAGTGTTAACCTTGCGAGGGCCTGACAGGGACCGAAGAGGCACAACATCACCCCTCCCAGACAAGGCTTTTAAGGCCAGGGCATGTGGAGGAAGGACTTTAGCAACAGTAAAAAATGATATTGTTTAACAGTGACTGTATAAATAATGAATCAGTGGACTAAGATTGTGTGTCATGAAATACAGGTAAGCAAGTGTAGAAGTCCCAGCTCATAGTAACTAATAGGAATCTCATCTTCAGAGCCTTGGTGGTCTTGCTCACGCACTTTTTTTTTAAAAGGGCAAATTCCCCCAGAGATCCACTTTGTTTAATGGAGCTGATCCCAACTGGGAAATCTACAGAGGCCTCACTTGAGGCCGTGGTTGAATTTTCTGAATCAAATTAACAGTACCCCACCAACCAATTAGGACTTTGTATCAGTGACACTCCCTGTATTCCAGCCTGAACTGAGCGAGGACATGAAAGCCCTGAGCCTCCATCTGCAAGTGCATAAATAGGACATGTTGTAGCATGACAGAAAATTGCCTTTGAGCACTGATTTTATTTTTCCTATTTTTTGGGCTGCAACAGAAACATTTGATATATCTAAAAGCAAAGAAGAGCAGACTTGAAGTGCATTTAATGTGTGCATGTATTACAAGACAGAAAATGCAAGGTAATTCACAAAGGGGATGGAATAATAGAATTAATACACTTTTCAAATGTATTTGTGTTTCCTTTTAAGATGTAGAACTCTTTTATCAGGTCACAACAATAAGAAAAATAAAGGTTTGTTGTTAATATATCCTGCAGAGGGCAGTGGTGTAGCATTAACATAACTGCTCATTGCGAAGAACGAGTAAAAGATTCAGATTTTATTATAAAAAAATATATTAAAAAATTGTTCCCAAATAACATTTATTTTTCATATTCCTAAAATTCTCGATCCCACATGCTTTAAAGTGGTTCAGCCTTCAGATTAAGCCCTAAATTGTTCTATCTGAGAAACTAAACTGTGCACTTTGCTTTTCTTTCACTACTAATCTCTAATTCACCCACTTTGTGAAGTGTTTTGGTGACAAAAGTCCACAATTTTCCAGCCTAGGTTCTGGCGCAAGGAGAGAAAAAAAAGCCAAATCCTTTTAACAATAGCGTGCTTGTCTCTCTCCAGTTTATGTAGCTCTGAGAATTGGTCAGATTTCTCATTTCACAAGGAGAGGCTCATTCTCTTGCAATTTAATTAATTAGACCAGACTTAAAGACAAAGCATCATGGGATTTGTTGCTGAAAATTTGAATACAGATGATCATTTTCCCTCAGTTTCACCAAGTGTATCTGGTGATTAACTACTCTGAAGCCTGCAGAATGGTATTTATAGACCCACATAGACATAATATATGTCCAAAATACCAAAATAGCCAATGGTAACAGGTGTAAAGACACATGAGAATGGGTTTGTTTGCTACCGGAGTAGGGTGGACTGAAGTGGACCGTGCTGGGGTTGTCTCGTAATGACTGAACATGTTTGATACACAGAGTTCACAGACAGAAAGAAAGGATTCTTTCACAGGAGCAGCAGCAGCAGTGGAAAACAGGCTAAAGTGAAGCCAGTTTAACTTTTCTTCTTTACACTGAGGCCATTGTCAGGGGTGTCAGCATTGCTTTCCACTGACATAATCACTGAAGAACATTTGGGATCTAAAATTAAGTCATTTTTTGCAGAATGTTTCATGCTTTTTCATGGTTTCCTGGGACAACATGTGTTTTTACCTACCCCTCTTCCTCTGGTCTGGAATGAAGTACCACCCTGTATTGTCAAAGACACAGTTAGCTCGCTGTTTTAAGCAATTCACAAGCACCTGGCATTGCAACCCAAAGACAGAGCTGTGCAATGAACTGTAAGAAAAAGAGTTCAGAATTGCTGTAATTTCTGTATAGATGTTAGAATTGATTGAAATTTGAATGCAGTTTGGTCCGTCAACAATAAAACAATTTGGGATGAAACAAAGACATGAATAATATGAATGAACATCATTTTATATATTGACTGCCTGCTGTATTAAGGAAATAATCCCCCCAAAAAAGACAAAGCATCCTATTTTAGTCATCATATTGGTTTAAAAACCAGACTTTTAGAGTATTAAAAACTTGATTCATTGAAGTTTTAAAGAACCACTCATTGTTAATGAGCTCAGCTGTAGGCACTGCCTGCTTGTTAGGAAGCATTGGCTTCAGCTGAGCTTTTTAAAAAGCCCCAGTCTGCCCGAGCAAACGGTCATTTGTGCTCTGACTGAGAGGCTCTGTTGTGTGGCCATCTCTTTTTGATTTCTGGTTTTAAAATTTGTTGTTGAGTTTTGGCAGCTTTGGAGTCAACCTGAAGCAAATGCCTCTTTCCTTTTTGGCCCAACACCTTGGCTTTCTTTACAGAGAACCCATGTTCCCCTTGAGCCCAGTTATTTTCTCGCCTTTATTTATTTTTTGTCAGTGTTAATCCCTTTCTTGGAGCAGTAGAGGATTTGGCCAACACACAGCTAATTATTAGTTTGCCAGATAACAGGCCTGATATTCAGTCATCAAGTAGCAAAAACAAAGCCATCACTGAGTTCAGGGAGGCAGTCTCTGTAGAAGATGTTTCTCCTTGAGAGCGGAGGCAGAGCAGCCAGATCTTATGAAAGTGGAACAAAGGTTTTACCAGTTAGACCCTCCCCAGACAAAGCAGAATTTCTCAAGGCTGTGTATTCACAAGCTTACAAATACAACCACCTGAACAAAGAAAACCCAACAATCTAAATGAAAGAGCTAGGATTGGAACTTGTAAAATCTTGTGATTCGCAAACTTTAGGTGTGGACCACCACAAGGGGTTGAAAGATGATTAAGAAGAAAGCAAAGCCGAAAACACATGTATTCTGCCTAAAGTTATGCATCTTTTTTCTTCTTTTGAATTACAGAATAATTATTCTACTTCAGTCAGAGCAAATAAAATCCCTTTTTTTGAACTGGTCACAACCAGCAGACGTATGCAACCAGTGATGAGGATTTTAAAGTTGACGTTGCTTCATTTAAAGAGGTCATGTTGAGTTCAACAGAAAACAGGCATTTGTGTTTGAGCACTATAATGTACAATGTACAGTGGATACAAAGAACGGACATAGTGGCACATACAGGATTAGTCTGCAACCACAAACTCCTGGTACCAGTTTTCAAGTGTTTCCCCTCAGTCTCTGGGTAGACCACAATTTAATTTGATGTCCCAGGTTCCTTCCCCCTTAGTTTCAGAGGTCTCATGTGGCTTCAGATGTCTTCAGGGTTATGCAGATGTCAAGTACTCTAGAAATAAAATGTGTCAGCCTGACACATAAAATAGAGCATGAATTTGACATTTTACCTGAGGAGGGAAGATCAATTCACTACTTGGAATGAAAGGATAGGAGGGAGCCAAGGACTGAGCACTAGACGGATTCCAGCAATGAAACCTGATAGATGCTGCCAGCCAGGTAGAAGGTCTATATGCAGGTAAATTCTCAGATTTCGTGTCTGCGGTGGAGCCAAGAAGCAACTGGTGGTTGAGTGTGCCAGACACAGCAGACAGGGCAAGAAAGATATGAGGACTGTGAAAAGGGAGGCAGCATGAGAAGTGTGGAGTCCTTTGTGCTTGCTTGACTCGGGTCGTCTACAGAGAAAGCTGGCTTACTGGGAACTCATGTTGAGGAGTTTCAGGAAAGAATTAAGAGTGATTCCAGTCTGTGTCTGTGCCGACAACAGATGGGTCAAGAGCAGACTTCTTGTCTTGATGGCAAACAGCACGCAGTCACATGGACATGAGCTCAAAGGCAGTGGTCTGAAAGCAGGACAATGATGTGGCTTTCAGTAGAGACTTTGGTTGATTTTGCTGGACACACATTTCAAGATTTTATCAGGGGTGGTGAAGAGAGACGAGGAACAAAGAACCTAATTAATGCTTAACCTTTTTTTTAGCTGTCACATTTGTGAAGGTCTAGGGTTGTTCTTATTCTTAAAACCATTTAAGTTTAAAGTCTAACTAGTGAATTACTAAACGCGGTTGCACGATTAAAAAAAAGAAACTACACAAACATTTCTTCTTGAATAATGTGTAAATCGGTTGCTAGGAAACATCAGTATCAGAAGCAGATGTTCCTGAGGCAGTGAAAACACCTGTCTTAGGACCTTTTTATGATTTGGATTAAACCCTTTTTTTTGGGGGGGGGGGTCTAGCCAAATGTTGCATCTACGTAAGAGAAGTGCGATGCCCCATGCTTTAGCTTGAATGAATAACCAGCCCTTGGTTTTAAATCATGACCATGAGCAGAAGCCTGACAACAGCAGGCAGTAAGTTTGAAGAGCTTTACATCTTGAAGGATCTGTCAACACCGCCTGCAAGAAAACATCAATCACACATGGCTTGATTGTCACAACAACTGAACCATATGTTGGGGATTAATTGCAGAGTTAAGTTCTAAACTCATATATAGACCTACAACACTGGAGCGAATGAATGATATTAAGATTTAAGCTGTCTAGAAAGAGACTCATATCCTGAGTTTGATTCAAAATATGACTCGTGAATACATTTGCATACAAGATGGGTTTGTGAGGGACAAAGAACAGATTAAATACTGGAGGGAGCAACTATTGTATGCAAATGCTGTCAAACTTATCAAAAGAAAAGCACAACATAAATGCATTTTTTCTTTTTTCCGCTTCATATCAGCACATAGATTACAGTATACTGAAAAGCTGAAGGCCATCAGTGATTGTGCCTGGTCAGCACGACGGGAAACTGTCATGATTAATGCTGGGAGACATGAAGACATGAGTGTTGACTGGAATTTAAAGAAGGAGACACACACAGTTAACCTTTTTTTAAATTTATATTTGCATATTAAAGTCTGGAATTGTCAGTGGGGGGGTAATGAGATAGAACAGGGTTGCTTAACTTTTCTTTTGTAGAAGTATATCAGAAACAAATGATTCAATGCAGCATTTCTGTCTAAAAACATGTTTAACCCAAATTCTATTAAGGAAAACACAGACTAGCATTAATAAAAACACTGCCACATTATCAAAATGAAGAACTGCTTACTTAGTTACATCCCACTACTGCCTACCACATACCATAATACTGGGTAGTGCCATAGACAACACAACACGTGTTCTCTGTATCACCGACGTACACTTGTAGGAATATGAGCGGGTTGTTTTCTCTGTGGACACGATGTGACTCTCCAGCTTCAACGTGACTGCAAACCGCATCGCCGCTCCGAGGATCTCGGGGTCCGATTGCGTCGCCAGTGCGTTGCAGCTTTAACCGGTCCATCATGCCTTGCGGTGTCCCAGTTAAGTTGGGATGTCATTTCCAACAAGCTCTTTGGTCTCTCCCTCAGCGACGGGCAGAGCGGCAGATGTTTGCGAGCCCCCCCCCCCCTCGCGTCGGATGTCCAATAACCGGACGCGTGTTTACGTCCACGCCGGTCATAGAGGCGGGGATGCGCGCACACACGTTAACTCCGATGCGGGCGCGGAGCAGCACGGAATAAACGGGATCTCCCGCAAAGTGGCCCGCGTGACACACAGCGGAAAGTAGAGGATTTTATTTCCTGGGAGAAACACCGAGGCTGCAGCACGGCGGGAGAGTTTCAGATGCTCTGACGCGGCGACCTGCCGCTGAAAAGAGAGGTATGTTGTTGGGGTTTCAACGCGGGGCTGAACGCAGTCCGCCTCTCTACTGTGGCGTGAATGCGTCAGTCAAGAAGCCAGTAGTACTATTCAAAACCTGCTGCCATTGAAACAAGCGTAGCTTTTCTGAAAACCTCACTTATATCAGTTCGTAGTGAATTTCCTTTGGCTATATATCTTGAAGACATGTCAACACAGAAGGGCTAATGCAGACTAGGTAAGCTGTAGTTGCACAACTTTATTTTGCCAATGAATTCATGTTTTCTCCTTCTCCTTTCTCTTTAACAACCTAATATATGCTAGACATATTTTATAACCTCCTTGCAGTTCATATTTCACACACGTTACTGGTGTTCCTGACAGATTTTCCACATGGTAACTTAGCTGATCCATGAGCCAGCAGGGAGTGAGTGAGAGAGTGTGTGAGCGAGTGGTCAGTGTGTTAGTGGATCTGCTGAGCCTTGCCATGATGAATCTCTTAATAGTGTTAGGCTGTAAGTGCTCGCTCAGCAGTGGGTTTTAATCGGAGTTCGTCCAACTGAGTCATGCAGCGACCGGAGAGAGTAGAAAGACCTTGAAGCACACGTGTGATGGAAGCAAGGGCACGTTGTGTCTGTAGTAAGAATACTCTGCAATACAGCAACAATGAAACATCTTCACGTGTGCACAGGGCATTAGAGCACAAAAGGTATTTTATAGGTTGTTTCAAATCTTAGACATCTTAGACAACAATATTTTACTTCTTCAAACTGTTCTTGTTCTGATACAGTACATTTCTTTCTTTCCAAACACATTCGTTTTTTTTTTTAACTAACTTAACCCTAAAATGACTTTTTTTATTGATTTTAAATTCTGCCCCTGCTCAATTCTCCATGTCGTAATGGGTTTGGCTTATTTACTTGTTTGTTAAAATGAGGAGCTCTGACAGCACAACCATGCTCTTTGAAAGACCAGATGGGCTGCTAACTAAAAGCGGCTACAGCAACCAACTACTAATTTTCCAACAGATGAATCTGCCACTTATTTTCTCGATTAATTTTTTGAAATGCAGAAAAATAAAATCACAATTTCTTAAAGCCCAAGTCTTCAAATAACTTGTTTTGCCTCGGTGACAATTTCTAAACCCAAAGATATTGAGTTTACTATTGCATAAGACAAAGCAAGGCAGCAAATCTTCACAAATGAGAAGCTGGAACCAAACTTTTCATCTTAAAATAAACTTTGTGTGTGCAGTGACTTCTCCAAACAGCCAAAAGCTGAACATCCAAGCTCCATTTACACAACTCGCACTGCTGTACGTTTCTAAACTAGTAAACATGTCATTCCATGAAGTCAATATTTGCTTTAACATCAAACTTGTGCTCCTAAAAGTGGGAAAAATGTAAGACTTTACAGTGTAAATCCAGTCCAGTTTATCTTTCAGCAGACCCTCCCACCACCTCACGGTCCACTAAGCTCCAAGTCTTACAGGGTTAAAGGCTTATTGTCTCCACCAAGCTGATTAGTTTTAACTTTTGAGACTGCAAAGGCAGAATGGTCACCCGAGTTCAATATGTGATTGTCCCCAGCACTGGAAATATAATAAATATAATGCAGAGTGGGATACACTTCATTTCCAGATGTCTTCAGCAGTTTATCAAACCTATTTCCACATGATTCTGAAAATTGTGACAAACACCTGCCCCCTGCCGTTTAATACATCTTCAGTAATGTGGATTAAAATGCCCGCCAAACGGCATGTGTTGCGTCCATGTAAAACACGGCTGCTTGTTTGTTCACATGACAATCTTACCATTGTTTCCTAAAGAATAGATGGCAGTACCTGAATGGAAGGCTGTTCTGTCTGATTACTCCCTGTAGCTTTTCACTCAGCTTATTCCAGCTTTTGTTAAACCTGCAGCCACCTCTCTCTCTCCTCAGCTGACAAAGTTGATGTGGAAGTAATCTCTAAAAAGCGTCTCCATTGAGCTACACGCAACTGCATCTAGCAGAGCAGTCTGAAGAGATGGAGGCAGAGGTCGGAAATTGAAAATAAAAAGGGGAGGTTGTAAGGTGTAGGTTTTGATCCAGTTTCAGATTTAAAGCATTTGTTTATCAGATTTCAGGATGGACTAGCAATGGCATATAGTGGGAACAGCAGTTTTTCCCCCTCATGTAATCTTGTATAAATACAGTTAACAGCAGTTACAGGAACGATGAGGATACCGCTGTATAAAATGAGGCTGTGTGCCTACTCAAAGTCACACAGTCATGAGCATATTACTGCGAGGACCACTGGAAAAGTGACCTCTTGTCTGAGGACACCGGTCAATCCTAATTTAATTAGTTTTTTATATTTGAAATACCTGCTGATGTTGGCGTTTCTTGTGGCGTGGCTCTATGGGGGGCAATGTGCTCCATACACCACTTTGGTCGAGACTGAAATACCTACTGGATGGATTGCTATCGAATTGTGTACAGACATTCATGTTCCCCTGAGGATGAATTGTAACAACGTTCTTATGATTAGGTCAGCGTTTTAATTTGTCCAACATTTTTGGTTTATGTCCAAAAATCTGCAAAACTAATAACATTCCCATCAGCCTCAGTTTTAAATTGTGTTTAGTGCTAATTACCAGATGTTAGCATGCTAAACTAAGAATGGTGTACACGGTTCAACATTTTACCTGTTAAACATCAGCATGTTAGCATTTAGCTCATACGACCGCTGCCTCACAGAGCTGCTAGCAATAGCTGTAGACAAATGAGCTTTTCCTAAAAGGTCCCAGTGTTTATGTTCACAGTACTGAACAGTGTATTTGTTATTTTACAGTATACCAAATGAGGTGTGCTTATCCACTTGAAGTACTTGGCCACTTTTAAATGTTAAACAGTTAACTTTTGTCCTTGGGTTTAAGCAATAATAACTATTGTATTAAGATGACTTTATGCTGAATAGAGTGACTCAAACTATATTCAGTTCATATTAAAAACGTAAGAGATGAATTTCCCCCTTTGGGAGGTCGACTAAACTGTACGACATCTCCTGTTGAAACTCCACCAGCCGACCAACTCTGAGACGTTCCAGCAACACCCCACTTAATCCTGAGTTTGAGAAACCCCGCTGCAGCGCACACCTCCGTGTTTTCTCGCAGCCCACATTGGGAGGAAACAAAGAGGAAGTGACAGGAGAGCACGGGCTGCTTCTTAATTGTTAATGATTGTTTGGTCTACTTTCCCAGACCGTGCCCTCCAATCAATCCAGTCATCTGTGTAAAAGGCTCGGACAAAGCCAGAGCTGTGTTGCCATGGTGAGGGATTGTTTGCATCCAGTCATCCTGCTAGCCATGTGGGCGCGCACACACACACACACACACACACACACTCTGCAGCATGCTCTTTTGTCTATGCACCACTTGTTTCAGTGGACCCCTCCTGCTGCTTCAACCTCCTTGTTGCTGTAAAAATTGGCCTCTGATTACGTCATCGTCTGTTGTTGAGCTGCTTGCTGCTGCTTTAAAACTTTAAAATGACTCGTATTCTCAACGTAACTTAATTATTATATATATTTCTTTGCATTAAATGTGTATTAGTAAAAGAAGAATGTATTTTAAGTGTATATACAACATTAACAGAACAGCATCGGCAGCACTTTGAAAAACACTCATTGACTTTTAATTGGATTTCTTTTTGTCAGAACAGAATAGTTTTGCCCTTGTCTGCCATGATTTCTGTTTGTTGTTGGCAGACTGCTGGAGAAGTAAGCTAGGATCAGGAGTTCAAACCTGATCAATTGCTCAAGTTTAATTAAGTGATGGACTGGGAGAGCACTGGGCTAAAGCTAGGCAGGAAATTAACTCTTTGGTGGGTGCAGTGTTTTGCATTTAAAACCAGACTTATAATGCTGTGACATTAAAAGCTTTTCTTTTACATTTTTCAATCTTAATATCTTTGTATCTTTTTTTAATGATAATCTCAGGAATATTAAGTGAACTTTCAGAGGTATTTGTGCCTTATGATTTACCATCCATGTTTGAGGAAATGCCTACAAGAAACACTTTTGCCACACTGGGTCCCCTCCCTAGCTCTGCCTTTCTGTGGCATCCTGAGAATGAAACTTCAGGGGAGGCAGACTGAAGTCACAATTAAGTTTAGCTCACTGGTTCGTAGCCCAGACGACACAGTACTCTTCGTGTCTGAAATCAAATGGCAGCAGCAAAAGTTGTCTGACAGCAGGGATTTGTTGTGATAGCAGTGTTCTTTCCCTTTCTATCACCACGATCAAACTGAATACTACTCTATCTCCTCTACTGACCCTTACACCCTTTAAAAACAATCAATTCTTTGTCTCAGTAGCTGTGTCGTCTTTGCATTGCTGTTGGTTGCCCTGTTTTGTTATGTAGCACTGTACTTCCAATGCTAACATGCTGACGTTAGCTTTGATGTTTACCATGTTTGTTTAGCGTGTTAGCAAGCTGCTAATTAGCTAATAGCACTACACAGTGAGGCTGGAGGGAATAACGTTAGTTTTGCTGGCCTAGAGGAGTCTAGAGGAAAAGCAAAATTGCGTTTCATGCTGACCCAAACCGTATAGTTATAGTCAAGAAATGTCAACCTCAAAAATATACACAACTTGACACTAATTTGAATTCAGTTGTAAGGCTAAACAGAAGCTGTTAGGTGGTGCTGCAGGAGGGTGTACTTGACTGTCCTGGACTCTCTATGAATGGATTACTACGTGAAAGATCCAGCATGCAGTTGGAATGTGGAGCATCGAGTCTGTTTATTAAACTGTAACGAATGGAAACGGAAATGCCAACAACCGCAGCACCTTTCCCACAGGTTCTGAGGTTATTCACTGTGGGAGATGTATAGGCTAGCTCGGTCTGACACTAAATATGGAAGCATCCATTTACGATGAAGCTGAACCAAAATAGAAACACACATGTTGCATCATGCTAATTTGTGTAACGCGCACCATGTCGCTAGTATGATTTATTTATTCGCACTCCGGCAGTGGGGGCTTCAAAGTAACTCTAATTTAGATCAAAGACGTAAGCAGAGAGAAAAGTGGAAATGGGCTGATGAAAATAAGAGACAATAAGAGCAACGGATGTCGTGACGGAGCAGCAGGGGGGGGGCAAGCCTGGTAGTGATTAAAATGTTGGAAGTTATTAGGAAGGTAAAGAAAATCGAAGCTCGTTTCCACAAGGAAGCTGACTGCAGTGGTCATGATGTTAGAGCTGAGCAAAGAATTCAATTAGTCGGACATTGATGAGTCTGTAGCCAGTGAGGCGTTATGTTCCCAGGTCACAGCTTCTATTTCCTGTGTACTTCAGCTCACAGGTACGAGATTTTGAGTTAACCTAAGTGGTAATGAACAGGCTGTTTCATCATCAAGGATCAAAGTATAACAACCTATATGTCCTCTCAGTTTGACTAAAGAAGAACTGAACATCTGTTTCTGCACAGCTGCCTGTGCCCACGCTGCTCCTGATGAAAGCAAACACCTACTAGCATATGTTGTGACATTTTGTGTCAGAGGGCCAGTGAGAACATGTGAGTCAAGGAATGAAAATAATTGTACATTCAACAAAGGACATGTTAGAGAGATCAGTTTGGACCTAATGTTTTCTAGTTTTGATGATCTGGTTTGACATTTTAGTGGGACACAGCCTGTCTGCACTTGTAGCACAGTGTCTCCAAAGATCTGAATCATCTTTTAATTACAGGTAACTGTTCGTCTTTTTATTCATATATAAAACCTTAGTGAAAAAGGTGACTTACGGTCGTGAAAAGACACTCCAAGCAGTCCTCATGGGATGCCCTGCCAGACTATTAAACATTTGTCATTTTTACAATTTTTATAAAAGCAAATGTACATGATGCCCAGTGGCCCATCTATTATAAAATAACTGATGCCACTGATAGCTTAATGCCTAACTCTTTCACCTTTTAATTTAGCATTTGTATTAAAGTGTATTAAGGTATTTATGTGGACATGAATGAATTAACCGCAGCTTACTTTGTTCTGTTTTGATTATGATTGTTGTATCACAGAGGAGTGAATGACTTCAGCACGACTTCTCACGTAGATGTGCATATGGCAAGTGTGTGTTTCTGTGCAACGGGGGGGGATTTACGAGCTTTTGTCAACTGGCTCTTCCTCCGGGATAAAAACAGTTTGATTTCCAGTGTCACTCGTCATTGAATAAACATTGTATTACAACATTTCGACCACAGCTGTGAACATTTAAAGGCGTCAACGCATCATCTGTTAGGATGCTGTGTTGCGAAACCATGTCACGGACCTTCTGTTTGTGTAGAAATACTTTTTCAAGTCAAACCTTTGCAATTCAGAGTAGAAATGGATTTCACTCTATTACCTTCTTTCTGAGCAGATAAAAAATGAGTTATTATTGCTTTACTAATAATTCGAATGAGCGTTTTCAATTTCAGATTATATTTGAATGTGTTGCAGTTTAGTCAGAAAAAAACACTATTGTTAGCCAGTAAAGTGTTAATGTAAGCTATAGCTTTGTACTTATTGTTGGGAGGTAAATGTAGTGCTGTTGTGTGTAGATTGAGGTCGTATTCCAACAAAGTTAGAGGTTTTTCATCCCAAAAGGCTTTGCACTTTTTCTTGTGGCTACCCCAAACCTCCCACTCTTCTTTTCATTCACTGTCTGCTTTGTTTATCCATTAATTACCCCTTTCTTTCTTTAGTATCACCGTTTTTCCCATTCTGCTGAGCAGTTTTCAGGAGTATAATCTCATTTACTGGGCTGTAACAGGCATCTGGGCTCGGAAGCATCCTGCAGTATCTGTCTACAGTCTCAAATCATCCTGCTTACCACCACAGGCTTGCCTTGCCCTTACCAGATGCCTTGAGTGCAGACGAGTGTGCAATGTAATGCTGTCTCAGTAGGAAAAGGCCTCGAGGGGGACCGCTAGTTAAATTGCAGGAGGATTGGGAGTCCCATTCCTGCTGTGATGAAGATGGAAGGCGCTTAAATTCTAAAGGGAGGCCTCAAGCGATATGGAAGTCAAGGATCAGAGCTGAACTGATGGCCCAGTCAGGAGAAAGGAGGGCTGCTGCCCTGTAGGGTTGCAAAAGTCTTAGCATTAGGCACCAGCTCCTTCACTGCTCTGTTGCACTGGCACGCTGTCGTGGCCTTGCCAGGTTCGTAATGACTGCCTCGCTGCTGAGGTGCTTATGTCAGCAGTTTGAAATGGCTTTCTCTCTGCTTGCATGCGACCGCTGTAAGCTTTCCTGCACTCACACCAGCAAATGAAAAATATATTGTATGAGGCCTTTTTAGACGGTCACAATCACTGCACTACAAGTGTGCTCTAGCAGCAGTTTATCAGCAGCATTACAGGAAACTACGTCAGAAGAACAAATGTAAGTTGTTCATTTAGGCTTTAAGCTGGTGTCACACTGCAAAACCATGTGGTGCTTGTTTGATATTTTTATAAAGATTTTATTTTCACAGTGTTGTCTGGAGGTAGTGAAGTCATTCTAGAAAGTGAAGGAAATAATTAATTGAAACATAAGGTTGAGGCACTGAAGGGCTGGGAATAAAGATTTTCTTGTGGAATTGTCTTGTGGTGATATGATATTGTGTTATTAGTTTACAAAACTATTGATTATTTCAAGTAAACTGTAATTAAAATAAAACAAAATGTGTTATTTAACCTTTTTTTGCATGACAACAAGCTGTAAATACACCATTGATATATTATCACCTTTTATAATGTTGATATGGCTAATATGTTAAACAGTCCCAGCAGAGAATGTAAGCATTAGCATTGGGTTGTGTTTTTTTTTTTAGCTGCTTGTTAATATATGTTAATATAAATAATAAAGTATTGATATTGATTATAGTTTTTGTTTTTCAACTGTTAAGAGTTCTGACTGAAATGTAAAATTGTTACACTGAAAATTTTTCCTTTTTTCCTGTAAGGATGGACAGTAAAATCTTATTAGAACCCCCTTGTGGTGTGGAGGAATGAGGGCCTCTGGATGAAGGCCATGGAGCTGAAAGTGTGGGTGGATGGAGTGCAGCGTATCGTGTGCGGGGTCACAGAGTTCACCACGTGCCAGGAAGTGGTCATTGCTTTGGCACAAGCTATCGGTAAGCTCAAAACTAACTAACTACAATATGAGAAATGGTGTGCTCATCTCTCGTGTCCACAGGCGGTAGATGTTCAAAAGAAGATGATCAGTGAAAGTGAATTATTATTATTGGTTATATGATGGGGAATCCACAGCCCAATATAAATACACAAAAAAGTCTTTCACGTCCAAATTGAAGAAGAGTAGATTTAACACTGATGAAATCCTCCGCTCATGTGCTGAAAAACTTCAACTAAAATGGTGTAAATTATATTTTGTGTATCTGCGATGTGGGTTGGGTCCGATATTGGCCAGGCAGGTTGTCAGACATACTGGAGATGATAAATTGCAGTTAAATGAAAAGTGACACAAAGAGATTTTCACCATAAATGGGCTGCAAACAACAATATAAATCATTATGCAAACTGTGGTTTATTTACATGCTGTACAATTGCAGAGGAATAAGTTGACATGGGTTGTTTTGTACACATAATTTCACAGTCTTGGATTCAAAAAGCTATGATTTCTTCAAATTGAGAGATTGTGTATTGTTTTTAAAATGGACAGATTTCTCACTAAATTCCACATATAGGTTTGTCTCAGCGTTAAAACACGTGTGTCTTTCACAGCGACAGTGTAGCAGGAGTTATAGCGTTCAATGTCCTTTGTGTTCTTTGTGCCTTTTGTCCAGGCCAGGGCACTTTGATGTGAATGGCTGTAGTGATGAATGTGCCTCTTTTACAAGGACCCTGACTGTAAGACAGGGGTGAGGGTAGTCTGGGCACTGTTTTACTCTTATCTGTATGTGTACAGACAAGAGTGCAAGCATACACACACACACACACACACACACACACACAGCCGTGAACCACTGACCCTGGTCCTTTTCCCAACACAGTCACTGTTTGTTGAGTTGAATTCTCCCACTGTACAGTTCTTTAACTAAACGTACAGGTAGTTCTTTGAAACTATGTACGCTGCATAAGCGTGGGAGAGTTGTGAAAGACTCCAATGAATCTGTTCTGACTTTCCTCTTAATTTCAACACACTTTGAACCAGATTTTTTTTTACATTTTTGCTTACAGTAACTTATTAACACCGGGAGTTTACACCATGACAACATACATTAATATAATGAAATCAGAAATCAGTCACAAGCCATTAAATTATGCAAGTTACTTTACAGGCCATAAATCTGGGTGTTGTCAGCATAACAATGAAAGTGAATTGTGATGTTTGTGACTCATGTGTCCAAGGGGGATGTGGCCAAGAATAGATCCTTGGGGAACACCACGGGGCAGAGGGACCTCCCAAGGAGTGAGCAATACCAACCAGTCTAAGGCAGAAGTTAGAACATTTATTTCCAACATGGTTTAGCTATGTTAAGACAGATGTAAGACATGTGATATAAATTGAATGATCCTGACAGTTGCTAAATCCTGATTGGTGCATGGAAGTACATGACATCACCTATTTCAACTTACAGAAACTACCAGACCTGTTGTAATTTTGGCAGTTAATTTTGTGTTCATGTAAGACCCCATCACTCACTGATTAAAAAAAAAAGGTTTTCATGGTCTTTAAGTTGCCAAGAAATATCTGTAATTAAGCACTACGTTTATACATTTTAAAATGATGTCACAGGACGCACCGGCAGGTACACTTTGATCGAGAAATGGCGTGAGACAGAACGTCACCTGGCTCCGCATGAGAACCCTGTGGTGTCCCTCAACAAGTGGGGTCAGTATGCCAGCGACGTCCAGCTTATTCTCCAACGAACCGGCCCATCTGTTAGCGAGCGGCCCACCTCTGACGGGCAGGCTCGCGTCCCAGAGCGTGGCTTCTACCGGCAGAGCCTGCCACCTCTGGCCAAGCTCCGCCCATCAAGGACAGACCGCTCGCTCAAACGAAGGGAACCCAAGCGCAAGTCTCTGACCTTCACTGCTGGGGCCAAGGGTCTGAGGGACATATTTGGGAAAAGCAGAGATGCTGAAGGTACTGTGTCTTAAGTTTACGTATATTCAAGCTGTTGTCAGTGATCGTTATATTCGTGTACATACTGTCCTCATTCTCTGTCCTTCCCTCCCTCAGTGCTTTTATTTGTCAATAATCCAAACACCATCTTTTCATCTTCCACCCACCCCTTTTTATCCATCCATCCAGCCAAACAGCCACACCAGCGCGGTGTGAGTCTGAACCTGAGCAGGGTTGGAGGTGTTGGAGTAGCATCTGTACCCGGGAGTCCAGCCAGAGACCTGAGCCGGCTGGTGCAGCTGCAGAGAGACAAACTCCAGGCCTTGGAGAGTCGTCTGCTGGGCTGCGAGGCTGAGCTGCGGGACTGGGAGGAGGCCGGCGGCGACGCCAATGAAGTGCGTAAAACCACAGTTGCCAGTGCTGTTATTTACAGGGAAAGATGTGTTCAAAACCATGACATCTGCACTCTAAACCCTAATGTCTTCAAATCTATTAAGGTGTATCGCTGTAGTTTAGTCGGCTGCCCAGCTTTTGAGTCTTAGTTACATTCCTACATCATCTTTAATAAGTATTTAATATTTTTGGGGGGGCAAGAAGATGAGATGTTAAAGTTTAATCATTTTTCACTTGCCAGGGAGGAAACCTGGAGGAGGAGCTGCTGCTCTTAGAGCAGCAGGTGAGGAGGAATGATGCGGAGATGGAAGAGGAGGAATTCTGGCAGAACGAGTTGCAGATCGAGCAGGAGAGCGAGCAGCAACTCCGGCAACAGTTAACCGAGCTGCAGGACGGTGTACGCAACTGCGAGGCCAAGCTTTCAGAGTACTTGGCACGCATACAGGTGAGCGAGGCATCCTCGAGAAGAGAACAAAAAAGAGAGACAATTGGAATTATTTTCATGCCAGTTTCTCCATGTCATTTATTATCCGTCACCTTATGTAGAACATGGAGACTGGCCTGGAGAAGGAGCGGCTGCAGCAGGAGGTCGAGCTCAACCAGAAAGTCAATAAAGAGGAGGTACAATCCAGCGTGTCTGTTTCCAAAACACACGACAGCATTCAAACAGAAGAATGTAGTTTGTTGAACTGCTGGGATCTCATTCAGGTCTTTACAGCTGAGGACCCTCTCAGTGTCTGTCATACAAAAATTAGCTGTTCTTCACAGAATCGGAGTGAAATTTCTTTAAAGCGCATTTACTTCATATTATAGATATGGATGAAATGTGGCAAAATGTTTTGATTAACTTTTTGATTAAAAACAAATCTGTGTCAGCTTTACAAATCCTCTGAGCTCACTAGCAGGTCGTGCAGCTCAAGTACAGCCTCACTTGGCTTAGATTCTGTAAATGTGTAGCTACAAAGTGGTTTTAAACATGACAATTAATAAAGATTTTACGACTAAGATAAAAGCAACTCAACGCAACTCAAGGATCCAAAGTTCTAAAGACAGTTAAGCATGAAAGTCCTCCTATGTCTTTACTATGAGGATTAGTTTTCTTCTGCCCATCTCTCCTGAAAGGTTGTGCCGAGCGTTGGCTTTATCTCTTCACTTCCACTCTGGATTTCAGGTGCAAGCCCAGCTGGAGAAAGTGAGGGCAGAGCTGGAAATGCAGAGCCAACACACTGCGCAGCTGGAGAACAGCTGCAGGGCGTTGGAACGCACACTTGGCCAGTCCAGCAAGAGATTGCAGGTCAGCTCAGATCCTACTGTTAGTGTATAGTCTGTATGTTTTATTTTGTTTTTTTTTTAACACCATAGCCTCAAGATTGTCAGGAATTTAAAGCACCCTTGGCAGATCACAATATGGGTGGAGGATGCTCAAGGAGTTTTATTTTAGGAAACATTTAAAAAAAATTAAAAAGTTGGATAACTTTGTAGCTATTTCTGTGTGTGTGTGTGTGGATATCCAGTCCTCTGCACACAGGTGGAACCACAGAAATCTAAGCTCATTAAGTTGTGGGCAGTGAAGCAAAGTTTAATCTCTGGCTTGCAGGGATGCTTAGTGGATCCTTGGCTGCGTTCATCCTTGTATGAAGCGAACTACTCTATGCAGGCTAGGTCCAGTAGGGTGTGGGAAGCATGAGGTAATGAGAAGGGGAAGGGAGGGAGGGTATTACAGCATTCTTCGCCTGATTAGAGAGGGGCCTGAATAAGTACACAATCCCTGCAGTTACGTAACCATCTGGGAGCTAACTCTTCTCTTTTAGCCGTCTCATCTGGGTTATGACTTCTGCCGAGAATGATCCCTTATTGTTTTTCACATATTAAATCCACCTGTTACAATGAAAATATGTAAATGTAGATGAGTGAAGGTAGAAAAAAGATTCAAATAAGGCACAGCAGCTGAATTCATGTGTGTTATCAGTGTGTGTGTGTGTACCGTGTGTGTTACCTGTGTGAGTGTGTACCAATTTCTGCATTTACTTCTTTGTATTTTAAAAATAGTCTTCCATTTTTCATAATGCACATTGAGTGTATTTCTGTTCTTGCATTCCTGCTTGCATCAGCCTGGGCGCAGACCTCATTTAATTGTCACGGTGGGTTTTTTTCCGTCACAGGAGAAGGAGCAGGAGCTGGAGCAGCTGACAAAGGAGCTACGACAGGTCAACCTGCAGCAGTTCATTCAGCAGACCGGTACCAAGGTCACCGTGCTGCCCGCTCAACCTACAGGAGAAAACAACCTCGGCGCGTACCACACACACACACGTGTGCACACATCAGCAGAGGCTCCATGATTTGCCATGACCTTGTTACAAAATTAAATTTCATAGCTAACCACATTTTGACTGAGGTGCTTTAAATGCGGCATTGTGTTCATGTGTATGTACACAGTGCCACCTTGTGGTCATCCTGAAATTGACAGGTTTGACTGTAGACTTGAGCTCCTGAGGCAAGGCTGTTGTGCCATAACAGCTTAAGTCTGTAACCCCTTTACATGGACCAAATCACTAGCAGCCCTGAAAAGGCTGCAAGATTTTCACAGGAAGTCAAAAGGAAAATCCCTATTTTCATTCTCAAAAGGAAAAATCCCCCAGAAGGTTTTGGTCATGCACTACTCTTTCTCTATTCTCTCCTAGTTCAGTTTGATATCCTTGCATTCACTGCAGTGGCAACTGTTTTGTTTTATGCAATGTTTTAATAGCAAACGTTTGCAGAAAGTCACTGAAATGATTTACAATAAGCTCAGTAGCCAGTAGGTGCTAGAGCATCGTTGTCCTACATGGCAAGAATATCATGTTAGATCAAGTTGTATCCCTTGTCCTTGATGACTGACTCCTTTTTTTTGTTTTGTTGCTTGTTACAGAAGTGGAGTCTGGCTCTCTGAAACGACTTGGCTCTTCTCGTCTCTTACCCAGCGACCTTCGCACTCTTCAAAGCACTGTGTCCTCCAGCCTCAACCCTGAGGGCATCTACGTCTGACACTGTATTGTCCAGTAGATGTTATTTGGGCAGCAGGGCAGCCTGGTCTTGCTAGGACTGCTCTTATGACTAGAAGGCCCAAGAACTGACTCCCCAAATGACTGAAATGCCCTTGAGCTAGGCACTGAAATATAAACCCAGCTCCAGGAACACCCTAAGTATGGAGGATGTTGGCAAAAACAGGATGATGATATCACAAAGAAAACTTCTATTTGCTTTGCATCTTTCCTGCACTGCCTTGTCTTCCATCTTACTAGGACTGAGACTCAAACTAATGTCAAGATCCATTTGCAAGCTAACATTTAATCTCCTCTCTGTATGGGTGAGTATCTCTTAAACTACTCTCAGTCTACAAAAGCTTTACTTTTTCAGAATAAAAGAAAAAGTACAAGCCAGCAGATGTACTTTTGTTGACTGAGGAGGCTTCAGGCAAACAGTGCAGATAAACATTATTTCATGTTGTGACTCATGAACTGGGGGAGATTTCAGGATGCAAAATGTGGACACATGTAAACATAATGCATGCACGAGCATGCACGAACACCGACACCACACCTGTGCTATAACCATAGCCATATCTGACTGCCTTACTAATGTTAAAACAGAACTCAAGGTAGCTACTGGACTATGCGGCATATAAATTACTATAATAAAACACTTGGCACCAATTCAGGTGATACCTTGTCGCGGTAACTGATGTCAGTAAAACTCAACATTGGCTCAATCCTTTTCTTTTCTTTCCCATAAATTTGAATGTTTATATTTTGTATTTTAACAGAAAATACATTTGCTTTATATTTCTTTTGTTTGACAAACATGGATAAATCTTGGCCCATCATATAAAAGTAAATGATATAAAAGCAAAAAAGGAGAAAATAGATCAAATCTTGGACATTTTTGAAATAATTTGGCTCTAGATTAAATTGTATGTCTTCTTTCGTGCAGAGCCATCACTCTCCTCTGTTTCATTTCAACACTTTCTCCAAAAGCACTGAGATGTGAATGGAGCAATGACGGAGGCCTTTTGAGCCTGCAGTGTTAATGCAGTCTGGAAAATTTGCCAACAATGACTTCATACCCAGTCTGACCATCGGGTGGCGGCAAAACATATATTATTCACACAGGTGAACGTTAACTGTGTAAAAGTCACTCCTGCTCTGTTATCTGTCTTTTCATGGGTCAAATATCACTGTGTGAATATTGTGTTGTAACAAAGCTGCAGCACTTGAGCTTTCAGAATATAATCTGAGGTGCCACTTAGACATGTTTCACTGTGCATCAAGCGGGGACACACACACACACACACACACACACACACACTTAAAAATACAGTATTACACCCATATACTATATTCTTATTCAGTTCCATCTGATTTTTTACATTTTAACACATTGAAGATGTCTTGTGAACCAAAGCTAGTGTGAAAAACATTAATAGTTAGATGAATGTACTTTTTTACATGTATGCAACTTATGCCCATGAAGTGTACCGACTGAGTCAAATAGTAGTCGCATATATCATGGTAGCTCTGCCACACAGGAAATGACAGCAGACACAAAGTTTCATAGTAAACGTTGACAGTAAAACGCAGACGTATTTTGTTTCTTTTAAAGCTTAAACACTTCAAAACAATGCAACTACAATCCCACAAATGCCTGGATGTTGCTGTATTTACCAAACTCTAGTTCATACATTCTCAACACAGAATAAAAGAACATTTCTCTCTGGGTTTCAGGGGTGAAACTGACACAAACCACATGAGAATAAATGAGCTCAATCGAGGGTCAATGATGTTCAGAAATCATCAAAAAAGTCTGTAGTTGTATATCCGACCTGTAATATTTAGATTTTTGCTCATGCACACTTTTTTCCCAGGTTTACAAAGTGGAGATATAAAAACACAAGCTTATTATAATTTCACAAGCTCAATATCTTATTGACCCCTTCTTTGAGCCCTAAGAAGAAGCGTGTGTTTATGCTGTGAATGTACGATAAAGTGAATTCCTCCCTCCAGTGTGCAGGGTCTTTCTTTGTTGTGTGCTCTAAGGTAACCGGAGGAATTCACATCACAGCTTGGCAAACTAGTCTCAGAAAATTGTTTTTTTTCCCCCCCTCCCTCCTCAATATGCAGTTTTATCGTCATGGCAACAACTCCAGCTGTGACACGGAGACTGTAACCAGCTAATAAAGGAATCACAGCTCTCGTTGACTGAGTTTTGAATAATGGCATGCCTTATTGAAAAAAAAAATGTAAATAATGTCTACATATCACATCAGTCTATGGACTATTTTCTAAAGTAGATTGATGTCTGAAATATGCAGAGTGCTAGAAAGGTTAGATTTTAATGTTGCCATTCAATAGGCAGCTCTGCGTGCATGCAATAATGTGTGAATGGTTTATCTGGACTCCCAATTAGTGGCTACCAAGGATGCAACAATTCATCTGTGATTAATTTAATTTTTGGTTTGTTGTGTCCCTTTTTGCCTTGTTGACATTTACACTAATGACGATTTGAGCTTTGGTAAAGAGCAGGCAGACAGTTTTGTGAATACGATAAGAAAAATAGCAACATTATTTTCTTACATTTACGGATGTACAAGAGATCCGTGTTGGATTGAAACATCGCAATACGTTTACCAACACTGCTGGTTGTATCTTTTCTTTCTTGCTTCATGCTTTGAGACATTGCCAATAAGTGGATTTTGTGGTGCTTTTAAATAAAAGCGCATATACAAATGAGATGATGGAGCCATTATGGAAACAGCCATCAAGTGGTTTTGAAAGCTATTTAAGAAACGCTGCAGCTCAGGGATATTTCAAGACACAGAATTACCCAGACAAGAATGGGCAGAAAGTAATTATATGGATAAACGCTATTCATGATGTCTCAAGACATTTGACAAGTTAAATTGTGTATTTGCTCTCACAGGGACTTGAGCAGCTGTTTGACAAGTGTAATATGTTGCACTGGCACCTAGACACAACACAACAAAAACTGAAGCAATGATTTGGTTCTGAGAGAGAACCTTTATTTTAAATCTGGTTTCTGTTGGCTCGGGATTAATGTTGAAGCTAGCCCTTGAAGTTCTGTTCCTTGAAACATCCTTGAAACAAGTATTTACATGAATGCTTTACTGTAAACATCCTGCGGGTTAGATGAGCTCTGCTTGACTAACATCACTGACTTGCACTAAACTCAACATTTAGATGACATTGTATATTGAAAAATTTTATAATTTTGTTTCATTTATTTACAAATTCACCATTTGTATTTAGCTTTCAGAATTTAACAGAATTTCAGAATTTTGTTTTCATCATTCAGCTACTATGTATGAAAGAAACATTCAAGAATGTAAAATATATAAATACATGAATAAAATATATTTAAAACATTGCATAAATGAAAAAAACTGCTGTACCGTGCTGAATACTGTGTTTTTTGTATGTTTTGTATTCTCAGATAGAAAATATACTGGATTAGCTAGACACATTACAACCTCACAAATAGGTGTGAGTGCAAATATTAACCCAGACCCCAAACTAAACTTGTTAACTAAAAAATGTAAAGTAGAGTAACAGCAGATTCTGATATAAAACCACTCTACAAACCATGCCAAGCCATGGCAATGGGTCTTTGTATTTAGAAAGAAGAAGAAGCAGGCTTCTCATTTCTAGCAGATGACTGCCAATTTTGCTAGCTAGCTAGTTAAGCTAACGTAAGCTCCATAAGTTCTTTGAAATCGCTGTCACCTGCTGACTTTTAGTGTTTCCTTGTTGAATAGTTTTTTAAGGAGACCCAAGTAAAGGGTCTCAAATGTGCATTTGATGGCTACATACATGATATTGTGCTAAAACGCTGAGGCTAATGGCCCAAACACACTGAAAGCGTCTAACACGCGCACCAAAATCAGCATGAGGCTTGTCAAACTGACTAATTGTCAAACCAATTGTTCGGATTTTGGAGCATCAAATGAGGAACCAGCAAACCAAGCTGTTTTTATTGCGTTTTTTTTCCTTTTGGGGTGCTACTTATGAAAAATTGGCACTCACACTTACAGCAGAGAAAAGCTGCTGCTGCTGCATCTTGACCGAGCTGGAAATGCAAGGGTGACTTTCGCAGTCGTCTAAACGAGATGAGATAAAAGCACGGATGACCTTCTCTAAATCTGCGAAGGAAAAAAAAACTTAATTTTTAATATGTTTCTGAATTGTAGGAACAGCCTCTTTACCTGCACTTCAGAAGTCAAGTAACTGTCAGAATCACTCCCGGCTCGCTGGCCAGCTGGCTTTGTGTTTGAAGACAGACAGACTAACTACTGCCAAGACTGAGTGGAATAAAAGTTTCTTCAAATAAGACCCAATTTCAGATTTATTTTCAACTTTCGAGGAACACTTTTGATACTTTACAGAGTTGGAGAACTTTGGTTATCACACCAGGTGTTTTTGTGGGAAAAGTAATTTGACCCCAGTCTCTCCCTGGTGTATTACTGCTTTAATACTTTAAATGGAGCTCAACAGCTGGGTCAGAGGGGCTCTTATTTCATCTGTGACCCTCTCATACCAGATGATACTTGAAGATTTGTGGCCTTAAATGCTGTTAAGTTCCAACCTGTTTGTATTTAACCATTGTTGTCTCCTATTATTTATAAGGCGCCATCATTACATTTAATAGTTTGCCATTTTTAGCAGGCATCACTTTTGGTGATGTATTATACAGAATATCTCGTTAGGAAATAAAACTCCAAAGTAAGTGACAGCAGCTCTCAGCATGCAGGCACCAGCCAAGCCTCCAGTCATTTACCCACTACAGTATAACAGTATTTCAAATAATATCTTTGAAAATCAGTGCAGTGTTTTTAAAAGGAGTCTTGTAGAGGAAATAGGATTGAATGTCAAAAATGTTTGGGTAGTGCTTTAGATTAGAGTCTGCAAATTACAGTGTAAATAGTTTGTACCAATTAAACACTAATTAGAAACTGTACTGTACTCAGAGCATAAAATGTGTGAACAAGGGGCTGCCTTATTTTACAGCCCGCATAACTTAACAACCTACCCTATCTACAATAAAGGGGCTTTCACTTAAAGGTAATGGTCATTACCGCAGCTGGTAATGATAAGACAAGAAATAAACACTGTTCTAGGTTGATCTCTAACATCCGTTTTGATTGTTAGATGATACCACAACTAATTTCATTCCAATATCAACACTACTACCCCATTTTCTAAATTTTTCGTGTCTTGTACTTCAACTAATTACTATAATTTAATATAATATTAACAGTCAGGGTACACCATGACTTGAAAATTCCCTCTTAAACACAAAGTTGTTACAGACATGTTTTGTAACCTCTTCCTTGTACTTATACTGTATATGCATACTGTAAGGACAGTGAGTATTTTATTGATAGGCCATATAAACAATGTTATTTGTGGGCTATAATCTAAATTGTTATCAAATGTTGTCAATTAAAATAGTTTTCTAAATTAAACAAAGCATTGTAAAGCTTCTTATTGCTTCCACTCCCAAACCCGTCAGAGGAAGAGTCAGATTTGGCTCTTTATTACTACTAAAATGTTTGTTAGCTAAGAAGTTGTCCTCAATTCAGACACCAAATCCACTTTCCTCTAAGCTGTACTGGCTTCTTTCTCTATCCTGAGCTCTGCTGATTCATTCACGCAGCCCAACACAGCGCTTGCAATAACATCAAAGTAGTTTGATTTTATCAGACGAAAATCTGTACGATGCCGTAGTGTGACAAGCCCTTTTGTGAGAAACCGCCTGCACGGAGATCAGAGATTTAATGTGAGTTGTGAGTTATCTGAACGTCTTCTGAAAGGCATAGTGTCATGGGGATGAGTAATAGTCTTACACTTATGAAGCCTAATTAGCTAACCTCAATTTGTGAATTATGATACAAATATACCTTAGATGGATTAAACAATTGTGTTTATAATGAATTATAGTTGTGCAGGAAGACTGATTAGACTACAGTTCTGTGTGCTCTGGTGTGTGTGTGTTTGTGTGTGCGTGTGTGTGTGTATTTGCACAAGCCATGGCTGACGCTGTCATTAAATAGCCCCTTGGCCCCGCTCCTGAATTTGTTTATTCTGCACTGGGCATGGGAGTAGGTGGCAAACAGATGGGCCTCCATGAATTATGGAAATTATGGGCTTTGATTAACCACCACACACTCTGCTGGATAAAAGTAACTCCAGGGTTGCCAAGTTATGTGGTGCACTGGGCTGTGCCGTCAGTCAGTCAGCAGTGTGATAGCCCTGATGCTTGATTGATGCTGTTCACTGTTTGATTTTACTTAAAACAAAACAGGTCTATTTTGCGCGTATTTCCTGTTAAGAGCAGCTATAAATATTGGTAATTCCCGCCATTTCTCACTTTCTGGTGGAATTGCTGATTGTTAATAAGGAACAGGTCAACTCTCGGCTCGGTTAGATGTGAAGATTGATATCACTCACATGTCTGTGCCTTAAATATAAAGCTACAGCCAGCAGCTGGTTATCTTAGCTTAGCATAAAGACTGGAAACAGGGGTAACAGCTTAAAACTGCCTTCCAGTAGGCTACATGTAAAACTCACTAATTAACAAGTTATATGTGGTTTGTTTAATCCGTCAAAAACGTAAAGATATGGTTTTACGGTGGATTATGTCTGATTACCGTTGTGACCTTTTGGAGTGAGCAATGTAGCCCAATTACTTGATTAATAAAAAAATACTCTGACATTTTGGAAAAAAATATGGTTAATGCTGAGATCTAGACGAGAACATTAATACCACTCGTCTGTATGGTAAATATGAAGTGGAATGAGCCAGAAGCCGGTTAGCTTAGCCTAGCATAAGGCCTGGACACTGGAGGAAACAGCTAGCCTGCCTGGCTCAGCAAATGTAACAAAATCATACATAACCCCCTTGTTGTTTTTATACTAGTTTTACAAACCAGATGTATTTATTACTAGTTTAATGGCCACTGGTGGGAAAACATAATAACATTTAGACAGAGCCAGTCAAACCATTTCCCTCTTCTTTCCACTCTTTATGCTAAGCTAAGCTAACTGGCTTCTGATGACATGAGTGGCATCCATTTTCTCATCTAACTCTCGTCAAGAAAGAAAATGTGCATATCTCCATTATTTCTGTGACCATTCCCACCATTTTAAATTCACCGGTGGTGATGAATGGTCCCATATCTGGAGTTTAAAAAATATATTTTGATGACACCAAGGATTTGGTATCTTTTGCACCATTACCCACCCTTTGAAACTCTTCATTCAGTGATGTGCTGTGGGATAATTAATCATGTATATCATAATAATTTAATTCTTCAGATATTTTCATCAAACAGTCAGATTTCTGAAGTGTTTAATCAAAGCTCTTTTAAAAAGTATTTGATTTGTTTGAAACAGGCACCAATTATCTCAGCATTGGCCTTGCAACTTGCATGCAACCAACAACCCCCCCTTTAATCTGATACCCCCCTCCACACACACACACACACATACACCATCAGCTGTCCCCCTACACACCACTGTCCCCATCTCTTCACTTGCATAAATGAAGAGAGACAGTCTTATCCCGGAACCAACACGGAAAAGCAATTAAAAAGGAATTAAGGGTGTGCAGGGAGAAATTGGATATGTTATCCGACGCCTATTGTAAATGTCAACGTTATTACTGTGTTGTTGTTTCCCATTCCTTTGGCCGCCTTGCCGGTTTTCAAGAGTGACAGCCCATAGTCTGCTGGACTTAATGAAGCCGTCTCAGCAGCCAGGGTCTTGGTATGTAAGGTGAAGAGTGCTGCTTATCCTCTTCTGCATGCAGCTCTCATTAAGATCAGTTTTGCTGCCGAATAGTAACAACCCCCACTTCTCTTCTGTCTCTGTCCTCAAGCAAATGTCTGTTAAACTTATTTAACACCGCTGCCCTAATGCTATATGAATTGTTACTGCACTACAGGTTTATCTAATTGTGTTTTCAGCTCAGCTAACTCCGAGGAGGAGCAATGATTGCCTTTGGCTTCAACTAATGGGATCTTTGATAAAACAAAGTAAAACAAACACAGGTTAAAATTGAATTTTTACGCTTCACATTGACATTATTTTGGTCTGTTAAAAATACCCAGTGGTCATGAGCTCATGAGGTCATGAAGTGGATTATGAACTGTACAAACAAATGAAAACAGTGTAATGTTTTCCTTAGGCTCCATTTTTCTATAACTAAACTCAGTAAAATGAATCCATCAATATCACTATAATGTCACAGGTGTAAATCAGCTGAGGGGTCACTCTCTCATTATTTAATATTACTTGGTATTCAGTTAGTCGTCAAGGGCAGTTATTCCCAACCAGGGGTACCTCTGCAGTTGCCAGCAGGTAAAGATTGTAGAGGAGCGCATCTAATTTATAAAAATGTTGATTAATAAATATAAATTAAACAGAAATTAATCTTTCTGTCTTCTTATTCTTTACTTTAATAGTTTACTTATTAGGAGCAAACACATAAATTAACATAAATATGATGTAAATGTGTCCTCAGTCCCATTTTTTTGGGGTTATTTTAAGTTTATTTGGGAAATGAGAATGAAATTAAAAAACAATTTGTGGACAAAATGTCAGCTGGAGTCTTTGGGAAAGGGTTTATGTTATTGGCTCCCACTTGTTATTGACCTGGGAGGTCAAAGGTCAGGTTGAACTTTACTGTCTTGGCGAAAGACCCTTCAACAGCATGAGTAATGCTAGTATATGAGCTCTAGCACTAATAACTTGATGTAAGACACATTTTTACTCCAGTAATTTGATGTAACAGTAAATAAATTAATCATTAGAGCCCTAAAAATCCTCTCAGATATGACACTGGACATTTTCTGCACCTGACAAGTGAGACTTCCTCATGAAATTTGGCCGTGGTTTATTCTCTTAAAAGGAAATCCACATGGAAATGGAGAGTTTGGAGACACTGAGAAGCAATTTCAATTTCCACTCACCCGCTGCTGACCGCTGTCCGAGCTGTCACTAAAAACCTCAGAACTGTTTCTGACAGGAGACAGTGAAAATACACACACACACACAGGATATACTGTATATATATATATATATATATATATATATATCTATCTTAATGTTGTTCCCTTAAACTTTCATGCCAGTGAAGCCCATTGAATTGAATTGAAAGGAATTACACTGGGATCTGGGATATCCAAGGTGAACACGACTAGCTGTTTTACTTTAATATGTGAAGGTCCTGTTTTATCACACTTTAATTCCCCCACCGGATTTTTATTTTATATCTTGTAGCCTTGGCTTAAATTAATTGATATTCTCCTGGGTACTGCCTAGATTCAGATTTCTTTTGAAATATATCCTGGGTGGGCTTTTGCTGGCTGCTTCTTTCAGCCTTGTGCTTCAAATTCATTCACTCAGTGCAGCCATAGTCTGATGGTGTTGGTCACTGAGCAGCTCCACTGGAGCGATTTGGGGTTTAAGTGGCTTCCTCAAGGGCACCACAGTGGTGTTTGTTGAGGGAGCTGAGAGTGTTGCTCATTCATTTTCCACACCTCACCATCCCTAACATTATCTGTCCTGAAATCTATCATTGCAAGTTCAAGTAAAAAGAAGAATTCCTTTCACAGTTTCTGTTATTATACGAGTCCAACCAGTCCAGTGTGTGTGTGTGAGTGTGTGTGTGTGTGTGTGTGTGTGTGTGTGTGCGTGTGTGCGCACGCACATTTCTCAGCTTCCTTTGTTCTCACACTCTCGTCTTACAGTCTGTCTTGTGTGTCCCACTTCATCCTGCTGTATAATGGAAGTGGGTGACAGCCACATCTGAAGTCAAGAGATGAAAGACATCATTTACAAGTAGGTGTCTGCTCTCCCTCTGTGTGTCTTCCTCACACACACACACACACACACACACACACGATACAGCAACAGACCACAGCATCACTTCTAAAAAAACCCACAGCTATAAGTATTTAGTTTCTTTCTTTAAAATTTGACTGTGTTGAATTACATTTGTTACTGAAATTAGTTTAAACTAATATAAACTTTATTTATTTAAAATTACTTTAGTTTTCCGTTGACACTGAGCTGTGAGTATAATGTTTACATTGCACTGGATTTGGTACGGTAAATGCATAAATAATAATGTAATGTAAATGTTTATAGATTCCCCGCAAATGCTCTAAATGGATGTCACCAGTTAATAACTCAAGTTAGCACATGCTGAGTTATTTTAACACAATGTGGTAGGCTATGGTGACATTAATGGGTTGGTGCAGACATGTACTGAACAGAACAGTGTTTTTTTTTTTTTTAAGCATTAGTAAATTTACAGCCCTGTTGTAACCTTTGAGGGCAGGTTAGATTTGAGATGACATTTCACTTTTTAGCTCACTGAGAAAAAGGGCGTCATAAATTGTAAAGTAGTTGATGTAATATAATGGTAATGCTTTATTTTCAGTGTCAGTAATTTCTCCTCATAAAACCTATAGGTGCTTGGTACTAATTATACGTCCTAACCGTGTCTTTAAGACACGTACTGCCAAATTTGTGACCGTAACCCAACCTGACACCTGAAGGGATATTTTTGCTATGTATCACCAATTATACATATATGACGTTATACATGATAATGATTTGATTTTTACTTAAACTAAAGAAATTCATATTTACCCTGTAATTACTACCAATTTTGGCCTTTCCAGGAAACTTCCTAGGAAATGATTAGCAAATTATTATGAAATTATGGGCCTTAAAGTAAAATGTTGTCAATGTAATAGGTGATTCGGTGTTCCATACTGTGATAAATATTTTGACCCGTTGGCAGTTATCATCGTAAGTAGAGGAATGGCTGAATGCTGCTCGCAGGAAAGCCCATTATCTAGCTGAGGTCTCTTGCTTTTAGTAGATACACACAATAACTGACAATGACACAAGGTTGTCATCCACCTCTGGCTTCTTCCTTTGTTTCTATTGCCTGTGAGTGAAACCTTGAAATAGTCTTTTTCTTCCAATTATGAGAAACATAACCTGCCAGGTCTGATTGTGTTTCCGTAATCTCCGCTGTTCCTTTTCTCTGCATCCTACTGTACCCTCTGGCGTGCACAAGCGCCACGAGGGGTTAGAGTACAACCTGCACTGGCCTCAACCCTCTGCACCTTGTCTTGATGCCCTTGAGCGGTAATTGGTTGAATCCCTCCAGAATCTGACTTGAGGGCACAGAAATCCATGGCTCCCCAATCAGCCCGCTGTCAATCATTCTGCCAACTAAACTAAAGCCGGGGATAACTAACAGGCTGAGATTGGAATTTAGAGTTAGAGAGACATAAATCTTTCCGACAAGTTTGTGCTTGGCCAGGTAGTAGTGTTATAGGCAGGGCTATCACCAAATTGGATGATAGGGATGTTGCCGACATGGTGGTTAAGGAGAAGCCCAACATCTAATTTGACTTTTACAGAGAGGCAGGATGTGCAAATGTCTTGTTCCAAATATGTAAAAGTGACAGCACTGAGACAGCCATAATAAGAATACTGAATAGCTCTAGTTCATAGGCAAATTTATTAAAATGTTTGTATCTAAAGATGCACACAAATACATACAACATTTAACTCTTTAATAGTCCTCTCAACTGTTCGGTAGAGCACATTTAGTGATAACTTAATTGCACTTAACTCAATCTGACTTAGCCATCTCTGGCACTCAGTGAAAGTATGTTAGACCCCAAAAAGTCCCCAAAATGCACTGTGGTAGCAGCAGATAAATCAATCTTGGCGTAAGTCCTGTTTATGGTGAATTTGTCATGGGTATTTTTTTGATTTAGTTTAGTTTTAGAGGGCAACAGAAGGATGGAAATGAAGTCAGACTTTGTAATACATTTTCCCAAACATGTTTAACAAACAAATAGAGATGTACATTTTTGGTAGAAGGAAGTATTGCTAACACTTCTTTTTTTACCAAAACTGAACATTGCCATGTAATACAACGTTTCCTGGTACTAAACTGATATCAACATGACAAATCTAACTGTTCTCTTAAAATGTTTATGTCAGTAAAACATTTTTTAAGATTTTCAATGAAAATAACCAGTCAGTAATCAAGTAAATCCAGGGTGATATTAATTCAATAAAACCAGATTTAAAAGGACTATGTAATTTAACAGCAGGTGCTGTGGTCCCAGGTTACAGCATTAGTAGAGGAGAGTTATGAAGTAAAACTGACTCCGTAATGTTGACAATTTCTATCTGAAGATTGCCTGAACATTAGACGCCGCTGGTCATACCAGACCAAACAAGGCTGTATTGGCGAAACCCTGGAGTGTACCTCATTTATAAGAGGAATAATGTGTTTTCTTCTTTTAGAAATTACATAGATTCATTTTAAGCCCCAAAACAAGTGTAGACATTGGTCACTGGGGGTAGTGTGTGTCTGCAGGATATTAAAGTGTATAGGAAATAAATAAAAAATGTGTCTTGATTATGTTGTATGTAAAATGTTTTATTTCTCCAATTTGACACATTGCTGTTGTGCATAAAAATAGATGTACAATTTAAAAACATGTCCTTTATTTCACTTTAATAGAAAAAAATGTATGAAGATGCAATTTTACTGTAAAAAAAAAACATTGCTACCATTTCGTATAGGCTCATAATTTAAAAACTGTGTATAATGTATATATGTATATATATATATGTATGTATGTATGTATAAAATAATGTATTGTTTTTACTGTTTGTGCCCGAAGGAACTCAGAAAATGAAAAACAAAACCATAAATAATACTTACATTGTTTCTTTTTCCGGGTGGCCCCATTAAAGGACTAAGATGCTCTCCCAAGTGCCATCACAATATCCAGCTCAGCTTCTCAGAGCACTAATAAAGAGCAATTTATTTTCTCTTGGTGGGGGAGGTGTGAAAGTATCTCTTGTTTCCTTGAGCACAACAACAGCAAAAATATCTTTCGTGGTCAGAGAAACCATCCTGTAAGCCATAAAGTCCCACATTCAATCCTCATAACCCCCCGGTGTCCACCCTGCAGAAGTGTTCTTTTAATCACAACTCTAAATCTGCACCGGGTCCAGTAGCAGCTGACCCTGCCATCTGACCTTTCTGGTGGGAGTCAGGCAGTAACACCACGGCTTGGGGATCAATAGAGAATTAGGAAGTTCACAAGCCATATTGCTGCTGCTCGCTGATCACAGAAGGAGGACAGCAGTCGACGGTAATCCGATTGAGCGGTGATCAATGCGGCAAAATAATGATCGACACCAACGCAATCATTCTTCAGCCTCACGGGAACTTTAGCACGAATGCAACCTTTTATCTGTCTAGATTTGTCGACTTCTTTACAAATTCACATCCAGCTGCAAGACCAGCTGTTCAATAAGGAAATTATCAGCTTGAAGGAATATATGTGTCTCCAGTACGTCGTAATAATGTTATATAATTCCATCGATGTCCTAGCAACATTTTGCTCCCATTCTCCAGCAACAAGACTAAAAGTCTACAACCACGCTAGCAGCTGTACTTAAGACTCTGTGGTGTTTTGAGCAAAATGCTAACGTCAGCATGCTAAAATGCAAGCAGTGACAATGCTAACATCTGGATCAGTGTTGGGCAACGAAAGTAATAAGTTACATTGCTCCTTTCTTTCATTACTTTACTTCCAGCCCACCTCAAATGTAGAAACGGTTTGGAAGTATTTACTGACTATTAACAGCTAGCTCAGCCCTGGTGACCGCGCACAACACTCAGAAGTCAAATTACCCTCCAAATCTGAACAAAACCAGCTGATTCCTGAATTTGGTTATGAACCAAATGTACTCTGAGCCTCACTTTGGAGTTACTGGGAAGAACATTTCTCATTACCTGGAGCATGAACATCATTTTATTCCAGCATTCGAGGATGGTTTACACCATCTCCGCCTAGCATTGTGCAGTAGACCCATGCTGAGCACCACTCACATTAAAATTCAGATTGATCAAATCTATCCCATAATTCATTTCTGCTCTGGTGGGAGCATTGTCACAAAGCACAAGTGGCCATCCAGTTGTTTGATGAGCATGATAATTATTTCAGCCATATGCCAAGGCTTTCCAAAGCACCTGCTCTGAACCCAACATCAGGCAGAGATGGACTCGAGCCGAAGACACTGTTTGCCACTGACAAACCATCTTTATTGACATTCTCTTCATTCATTATTTGCTCCTTTATCTCTCGCTGTTTGCCCTTTTTCAATCATTCCCATCTTGGCCATTCCTTTAACACCCCCCTCCCCACACACCCACTTCCCCTCTCTCTCGCCCCCAACCCCCACCCCTATCCCGTTCACTTGATCATGTTGAGCCAGAGTCGGGGAAAGTGTCACTATGGAAACAGGGGCAGAGGCAGTGGAGGGCTCTCTATGGGAGAGAGAGGGGGGAAAGAGACGGAGAGAGAAAGAGAGGAAAAGACTGAGAACTGGTCAGTGCTGAGGAATCCACAATTGGTCATCTGACGCAGGTCTGACTCAAAAAAGGCAGGTAACAAATTATTTTTTCACCAGTCAGCGGTGGAGACGCACAGCTGCGTGGTATAGTTTATATAAAGCAACTTACTGAGCCATAAGTGCCTTGTTCTTTTCTTTCTGCCTTCGTCATTCCACTCTCTTCTTTTCATTGAGACAGTGGGATAGCTATGAGTAATGCACCATATGTGATTAGATATCTGAATGTACAAAACATGAGCAACAGCCTTTTGATATTGAGTTTCATCTCCTTTTGCACAGTCCCCATAGCATATGAATTATCTGATTAAAAAAAAATCATTTTCTAACTCATCTGCTTCTGCTTATCTACATCTCTTCCTCTGCGATTGATAAGGGAAATCAATAAATGATAGTGGCTTTTGCCTGAATTTACCTCATCTACGCACAACAACTGTGCAGCACTTACCATCATTTGAGTCCACAGTAGAGCTGAAGCAACTATTCAGGTAAAGATTGGTCCAGCTATAGAAAATGAATTGGTAGATTAATCATTAGTCATTTTTTAAGCAAACATTTGACATTTGCTGGTTCCAGTTGTTCAAATGTTGCTTTTCAATACCATATATGACAGTAAACTGAGTATATTTGGGTTTTGGACTGTTGGTTGGATAAAACAAGCAATATAATACATCACATTCTATCTTTTAAATAGACATTGATTAATTGGGCAATGGGATAATGAAAAGAATTGTTAGTTGCAGCCCAAGTCTGCAGTCACATGGTACTGTTATCGCACAGTTTGGATTTTCTGAACCATGCAAGACAAAAAACTCACCATACCAGGTGTTTAAACAATGGGTTTTTGATTATATTTTAACAAAACAGCAAACACTGGCGAATGATTTTCTAATGATGAGCCTTGATTTTCTTTCTTTCTTTTCTACCAATGAGTTTGAGGAGTTGGGTGGTGTAGGAGAAGAGAGAGTCAGGAGGGAGCAGGTCACAGAAAAAGGGGAGGAGTAAAGAGAGGAGGGGAAAAGAGGGGGGCAGCAGCATGGGAGGGAGGTATTGATAGTGAGAGGGGCTGAGACAGTAGCAGAGCGAGCCAGAGGCAGGGAGGAGGCAGCGAAGGAGCATCTCTGCTCCTGAGTCTCCACCTCAGCGCAGACAGAGAGGAAGAAGACGGGGAGAGGTCGACAGTCCCGCCTCGCCGGTGCATCCCAGCAGCTTCTGAAGTTAAAACCAAGATTTCCACTGTGAGGTACGTTACATCTCCCTGTCTCCTTTGTGCATCTCCTCCTTTCATCTCCCTCCTCATCTTTATCAGGACTGTGGACCAGCAGCAGTCAGACGCTGGGGGTGTTAAGTAATGTGTGTGCAAAGATCCTGCCAAGTATAAGGCTTTTCAGCAGCAGGTTGCTCTCTCTCTCTCTCTCTCTCTGTGGATATGTGTGTAGATAAAATGGGGTGTGATTCATCAAAATGTCAGCGGCGATTCTGCCGAGATGTAGTTTCTTTTGACATTTGAAGTCTGATAACATTTCCTGCAATCAGACTCATTCCCAGCACAGCGTGACCCGATGTTACAAAGGACGCTGAAAAGAGCTGTTCACCTCAAAAACTTGGCACTGATCTTGTTTCTATTCTTTATATCTCTTTACTCACAGTGGGTGGGTGCAGAACACAATACACTAAGACCTTAAAAATGACTTACTTGCATGTGCAGTTCATACCAAATCTTGTTCTATTGCCCATATTTTGTTAAATCATTAGTTTAAAAATAGTCATAATAATAATTTTGCCAATTTCTGATCATTTTTCTCTACATTTTCTTGACTTTCTCCACATTTGCTTTATGAATCTGCTCTTGTGATCTTGATCTGTTGTAGTAAATGCACTCAGTCTTCTTAAAATGTCTTGTACCATTCCTTAAGTGTTAAGAAATAATGAATTAATACAGTCAGTGCAACCACAGTCATTAAAATTCATTTTAAGAGGTGGCAATAATCCAAAACCCCATTTTACGTACTGAACTGACTCTGCGGCTAACAGACTGTTTCTCTGACCTAAGTCTCCCTGAGTCTCTGTCAACCACTCTCTTCATTAGTGCCATTAAGGATGGTCTAATGTTATCAGGCACATTGGCGGTATTGATCTGCTAACCTGTTCCCAGGGGGGCAATAGCCCAGACAAGTTTCTAGTGTTCTTTTTTTTTTAACTGTGGCTCTTTACATAGAGCAGATACCATTTCAGATCAGAGTGGAGAATTATTGAGTGGACTAGCGCAGGGACTCTTTGTGCAGATGTCATGATGTCATGCTAACTGGACCCTCTGATTCCTGGACGCCCAAAAAATGTCTAGAGAGCAAACCAAATTGTCCTGCAATAATGAAGAACACAGTAAAAAACTGAAGGTCAGAGTGTGATAATTCAAGTCTTTTTTTGATCTTTTTTTTTATCTTGTGTATCAGAGTGTGATATGTTATTCTAACTGTGTGCTTCATATGGAGCATTTTATGTAAAATTCAGGAGCCTGGGTTTTGTCAGTGGCATCGTGGTGAAGCATTAATTGTGCTATGGCTGCATAACATATGATGTCATGTCATTTTGGCTGCATTTACTGATAATTACTGTTGAAGAGCAAGTGGATTATACTGTAAAACACATTTAAAAAACAGAAAACACTTGATGCTTTTGACTATTTGTGGGATTCACCAAATTATTCTGGATTCAAATACTTTCCACAGCCTAATGGTAGCAAATAGGAGCTTTTTACCGCTTTGTTCCAGCTTACACTGTAATTTAGTGGCTTAGCATTTTTATCTTGTTAGAGCAAGTGCCTCATTATTATTTTTCAGTGTGAATCACATTCTTTGTGTAATCTTTGCTCAAACAATGTTTATTGACTTATTTATTTGACGAAAATTTCAGGGATGGTGTGATTTGCATAATACCTGTTGATAATGCCATCAAACACAAGACTATCCTACTGCATGACTTGATTGAGGCAACATAATTGTAATATTCAGCCTGTCATTTTACAGATTTGGCTCATTATTCGTCATTAAATCGCTCATTAAATCATATGATTGAGGATTAACACAGAGCTGTTTACATTCTACTGCTAGGGCTGCAACTAAATATTATTTTAATTACTGATTAATCTTTGACTCTTTTAGACTATAAAATGTCAGAAACTATTGACTAAACAAGTGTCCAGAGCCCACGGTGACGTCTTCATGGTTGTTTTTTCTGACTAACCAGCCGCAACAGATAACAGATATTCAGTTTACTTTCACAGGAGGCTACAAAAAATAGCAAATATTGACATTTGAGGAGCTGAAACCACTGAATTTCAAGCAGTTTTGTTTAGAAAATTACAATAATATTAATTGATTATCAAAAAAAGTTGCTGCTTAATTGTCTGACGATCAGTTAATCGACTTCTTGTTTCAGCTCTATATTTTAAATTGCATGCTATAGAGCCGTTATAAGCACGCTTGCAGTTGCTGCAGTGTTGAGGTCAGACTCTACTAAGTGTCGGCCTACAGTAGATGCATGTATTAATGCGCCCGTGGGCAGCATCTGTGTATGTGTGGATGGCAAAGAAAGTATATGGAGATCAATGCAAGCAGCTGTTCTCTCTACACTTCAAACGCTGCTCTGTTGTTGGCGCATCAACGCTCCAACAGGCCATGCGCAAGGAGATCAAAGGCTAATGAGACAGCCATCGCACAAACGCACCCGGCAGACCCATGAATATTGATACGGCTCAGGAGAGAGATGGAGGCAGGGTGTCTTCACAGCCCGATAAATTAAAGAGGGGGAGGGGGGTGCAACTGGATGTTGGAAGGAATATGGGGTTTAAAATATCGTCAGAATGTGCAGACAAGTGCTAAACAAGCTGGTGACTGATCTTATTTAGATTTATTGTGTCTACCATAACCATTCGTCTCTATATTTCATAAGAACTGTAGCTGCCACTATTACTTACATCAACTTACAGTACAGCAGGTGCAACACTACAATATGAGACAATAGACACAACCAAGTCCAAAAGTTTTTTAAAGTCCTCAATGGAGGGTTTTAGACAAATAGAACTAGAACAATGAATCAACAGACAACTTATTGACAACTATTTTGGTGATGTATTGTCATTTTTAAATAAGAAAATGCTTAAAGTCCCTAAAAGCATGGTTTCAAATCTATGTTTTTCTGTATAATCTCAAATGTTCTTGACTAAACATGCAATAAAATTTGGAGAAAATATAACTATCTTCACCCAAACTTAGTTTGATCAGATTTGATTGACAGTGATCAAACACCTGCCAGCTGTCATCAGATTCAGAGTCAAATGTTGCTAAATCCTGATTGGTGCACAGAAATATGTGGCATCCCCTTTTTCCAGCTGAGCCCCACCCACTTATGAACCAACAAGAAGAGAAAAATACAAAAATCTCTGATGTGAAACAACCATAACTGTTCTGTCGACAGGACATTTAGTTTTCATGTAGCACCCAGTTGCTAATGAAAGCAGCGGATTAAAAAATTTTAAATTGTGAGGATCTTCTACCTTTCTCTTTTATATCATTGAAAATTAATTGTGGGTTGGTGATTATTCACGATTTTCTCGTTTTTAACAAACAAAACGATTAATCAATGAATCTAAAAAGTAAATGGTGGATTAGTTGATTGTGTAAATTATAGATAGTTGCAGCCTACAGTCAAATAAGACATATTTTATTATAATCTGAAGGAAGTGTCTGAACAAATGCACAAGCCTGCACATCTAAGACTGATATATAAAAGCACCTTCTATCTTTACTATGCAATATTTCTCTTTTTACCTGAAAGAAGTTGAAATAAGGGGAGAAAATCAATATCTAAAGGGCCCACTGGCTCGCTTTTAAAAGCAAACATATTTTCAGTAAATGCTACTGCAGCTGGTCCCCAAAGTGAGATGATTCTGTACCCTCAGAAGGAGACTGGTACAACATTTGTCTTCTTCTCTGCCCTAATGTCTGCTACGACAGATGCCACTGAGTGTACGTTCGCCTGAAGGTGATATGTCGCCCACAAAATAATGCATTGTGTATCTTACCTCAGGGTGGTTGTATTGTCTGTTAACCCCCTGAATATCTCCAGTTTGTTTCTCCCAGTGGTCGACGGCTACATGACATTTTCAAATTAGCTCCTTCTCTTGCATTATCTATCTCTACGTCGTCAAGCGTCATCCCCCTCTGGCTAAGTTTGTAAAAAAAACAACTAAAACAAGTTAAAGTGACATTTAGGATTTCACCAACCAATAGATCCAACTGAGAGCAAAGAACACAATGAAATGTTTTCCTGGGTGGTATGTCATTCCAGCCCCTTCCTGCTGTCAACAGGCAGGCAAATAGACACTGGAAGGAGGACAAGCACGACGGCAGGCAGGCAGGCAGGCAGAGAGAGGGAGACTGATGCGGCAGGAAGGCCATCTACAGTGTGTGGGCGACTATGCCTCTATCTTGACTTGGGCTCGTAAATCAAGCCTCCCCTCCGGGGCCTATCTTCCATCCTCAGACCTTCACAACAGCTTGTTCTCCAGCCTGTGACGAGAGAGGCTGTTGTCATAGGAGCTATCGATCGTGTGGGATGAGTTTGTCAGACCGGGGGATTTCACCCATCTGAGCGTGGTCACTGAAGTGTCCCATCTTGTCTCTGTGTCTGTCTGCGGGCTACATGTTCTGTCCAATGCCAAGTCACTACTAGCTACTGTCAGCTGCGTCTCAGATGGGGTTTTTTTTTTCTGCCAAAATAAGATCTGAGCGATTCCAAATAAGTGATCGACAAACTTAAAAGTATAAGAGGCTGTTTGTATGATGAAATTCTGACATTTTACAGACTGGATCCTTAAAATGTTATGGTGACACATCCAGGGTGTTTCCCTGCCCTTCACCCAGTGCATGCTGTGATTGGTTCCAAACCCAAATGGCACTGAACAGACACAGGTTGGTGTAGAAATATGGAACAATAGTTAAAGCAATAGTTGGATGTTTTAGGAAAATGGGAGAAGAGTGATACCTCTCAAAAAGCTACTGTCAGCAGCTGGTTAGCTTAGCTTAGCATAAAGAGTGGAAAATGGGGGAAACAGCTAGCCTGGGTCCGTTCACCAAAGACTTGAGTTCACAGATCACAGAGTCATCAGAAAAACTCACACTTTAGCTGAAAACACTTCAGTCAATTTAAGCGCATAAAATAGTAAAACTGATTAATTTTTCCATGTGGCATTCTTCATAATGCAAACAAAATGAACATAATATCAAAAAATAACACACACCTACAGTTTGTTTGTGGGAACTCATTAATCACTTAAATGTATTCACTTACAAGGATACTTGTACTTTAATCTCTCTGGGTCTGTTGTTTACTATGCTACTCTACAGTGCATATGCAAATGCATCTCAGATGATGTTCAGATACCAGTGAACATGTTTACACAGTGTTGGGGTGAATCAAAGTAAACCCAATGCAGAGAGGTGAAACTTTGAATAATTCTCATTAATTGCAGATTCTTTCATCCATCTCACCTATAAAGCAGACACACAAAGAGAAATACGGCTTAAGAAAACCTGAAACACAAATATATGCTGATACAGTTCATTGCAGCTTGCTTACTAGAATTGCTCCAACATTGTAGAAGATGCTGTATGTTAGATTTTTTTAAATATTTCCTTGGCGTTGCTTTTGTTGCTGGTGGATTCGTACATGACTAGACTGAAAATGTGTGTCCTGGATGAGAAACTAAATTTAAATCAAATCAAATGCAAATTTAATTTCCTGGATAGTTGCTCTATAAAAGACGAGTTTAACCCTGTGCAGTAATGGATTTCCAATAGTATTCTCACCAAAGTCAGACTACTTTAAAACCAAGTAATTAAATTATTCACCAGCACTCACTCCACCCTTTAAAAGCCAATTAGGTGAACGTTTCATGGAAATCTATTTGATCTCCTGATGTCATTTTGAAATCATTTAAATTTGACAGTTCAAAAATTAAAGACTCCATCCATCTGACACTCCTGTCAGGTGAATACTTAACAAGCTAAAATCCACAATTATGTTATTTCATTTTTTTTTTTCATACCTTGATTTAGACATGCATGCCCGCACACTGTCTTTCTTCTGTTTTGCATAGCAACATAAACTAATTTCATCACAGAGGGGTGGTGAAAAAAACATTTTGAGACAGAAATACATTTTCTTTCACCACTCTGACGTGGTATGTAAATGAAAATGTACTGAAAATAATAATAGCAGTAATATTGCGCCACCATGTCACCAGTGCCTCTACATTCTTTGTCCTCAGGCAGTTTCAAAGCATTTCTTCATCTTGTTTCCTCACCCTGAAAGCCTAGTTTGTGAAACTCCACCAGCGCTGCACACAAGATTTCTCCCACTCAACCTCCCAGCCTGCTGAGAGCACTTGAAAGCAATTTTCTTTTAATCAAGTTCACTATAAAGGCCCCTCTGATGCCAACCTCAGCAACACTACCATTTTGTTTTTTCAGCTCCATCTCTCTCTACATTATATTGATTTCTTCATGAGCAGTATGAAATACTGTTTACTGACATAATGAGAATTCTCTTTGAGTTTATTGCTCTTTCAGGACAGATACAAATATTGGTACGCTCTTAAGTGGAGGTCTAATTTTTTCAAATATCTGCTTCAACTTCAGGGCAACAAACATGTTTTAAACGGAACCAGTTTTATTGCACTGCAGGTCCATGACCCAGATATGGAGATGGTTTTCTACAAACCCAATAGTAAATATGTATTCAGATGTTTACTTAAGTAAATCTACCAATACATGTAAAAAATGGTTATAAGGTAAGTTATTATGTTATTGTAAGTCCAGTAAAAGTCCTGCATTCAATATCTTACTAAAAGTACAGAAGTTATTGTACTTTAAGTTTTAAAATGTACTCATTATTGGGGCTGCAACCAACGCTTATTTATAAAGTAGCATAAAATGAAACTTGCATACCTCAAAATTGTACTTAAGTACAGTACTTGAGTAAATGTACTTCCACTACTGCTTACACCTTGTCCTTTGAAGACAGGTGGGTATTTTATGAGAGGCTCAGTATGAGATCACCTCATGCATTGCCATCCATCCCAGATGTCCTCAGGCAAATAAGTTTCTGCTGTATCATATTAGTGAAGGACATATTTCATAACTACTTAATAGTCACTGACCTTGAGAGTGATGCTCCAGAGTGGATATGAATGTAGCCATGCTGCATTGTGAATTCAGGGAGTGTTTAAACAAGAGTACCTTGTTTGATGCATCATGATTGCAGACATGTACTGTGGCTAACAATGCAGCAGTGAAATGTTCAGTCAATTTTTGAGGTTGACTGAACATATTTCTGTCCCAGATTTCATAAATATTCATATACTTTACAACTTAAACCTGCAATAACAAAATTTTCAGGCCACTTGAGGGCAGTAGAAACAAGTTGTTAACACAACACTGACATATCAACTTTTTAATTGATAAGGGAAACGTGTTAGCAAACAGTTGCCTATTTACACATTGGTCTCGGAGCAACATTATCATTATTTTGAGTGTTTCCAATTTCTTCTTTTAGCTCTGTTTTAGCTTCTGAAATTCTCTTTAGCTGGTAAATGCTAAATCCACTATGTTCAGTAGCCAGAAGATAATTCGCAACAATTAACAAGAAACAACCTTCCCGTTACACGTGATCTTTTGTTATCACAACAACATCAATTATAGCCACTTAAGCTACTTCACTTTTAAGATGTTTCACAAATATAAAACATTTTGTGCACATCGTAGCTCATGTTATGTGTGCTTTTGTTTGGGAGGCTCGGAAAAGATGTAATTCCCTAACTGTGTCTAACTGTGGAGATTGTTTCCTAAAGATGATTGAGCTGAATCTCTGGCCTTGCAAAGATTTCCAGCTCCAGGCTGCAGTCATGTTAACATTTAGAATGGCTGGAAAGAGACTAATCTTCCTACAGCACTGAAGTGCTTGTTGTTTTCCTCCGTACATCCTGTCTGCAGGTCAAGAGGACATGATGTGCCATGAAGAATTAACTGTGACTGAACCTGAAAACTTGGCAGATGACTGAACACAGAGGTGAGCCTCACTATTCTTCTCTGTCTCCTGTCAAACATTAATAACAAAGATCCTTGGAATGATGAATGGTAGCCCAAAGTGCAGATCAGCCATTATAAAGTGTGAGCAGCATTTGATGTGTTAGGAATGTCAAGACAAGTTATCCTTCAGTGTATTTATTGTGTTTTATGTGTTCTGGTCATGGTTTCAAGGTTTCACTTCAGTACTCACTTATACGTGATCTACTGCAGAATACCCTCCAGAATGAAAAGTTGTAATCCTAAAAGGATTCGGTCCTAATTGATTCAGTGACAGCGAGTGTGGTTTAACCCCACAGCAGACACTTGTTGAGCACCTAGTTTGTCAGAAATTCAACAGAGCAGCTGGTGTGTCTGTTAACAGTGCAGCCAAACAAACTAATGTTGTTTTGATAAAGAGGTGAGTCAATAAAAGCTGCAACCACAATCTGATGTAGCTTTTAGCACAACAACAACAACAACAACAGCGCCCAGTAAACTTGGTTACCTTGCTGAGGAGTTGGAGAGCAGCCTGTCACAGCTCACTGTGGCTGCTCCTTCTAGTTTCATTACTCGCTTAGATATATGAAACGGACCTGACAATCACATTGCGTTTCCTGTGACTGCTGACCAATTAAAGTGTGTCTCCAGGTGAAACTTCAAATGTTCAGCAGCAATAAATGTTCACTTTGCATTAGCAGTAACTTAATACACCTTTGATACTGAGATAGGAGAGTGAACAATAACACTGGATGACATGCTGCACTGTTTCTTTTGAATCGTACAGTGGTAGTTAATTTAAATTCAATGAATACTACTAATAGAGATGTCATTACAGAATGCATTAAAGAGCAATTACTAATAAAAATGCAGAAGATAAATAATGTAAGAAACGGGTTTATTTCATGAGATTTATAACTTTAATGTTAGTAATGCATTTACTATTTATTTACTTCATCTGTAAATAGGGAAATATAACAGTGCATAGATTCTTGCACATCAACCAAGTGAAAAAGGTCAGAGACTCTGAGGCTGACGATCAATTCTCCAAAACTATAATCCTCACCCAGGATTTAGACTGACTCTCCTTCTTTCTATGAATTTTAAAGTGGTACACATGTAATCATCAGAGAAGCTGCACATTTCACTTCCTTCTTTAACTCCCCTGCTGCTGCATTGATCCCCATGAAGAAAGCCTGCATTGCACATACAGGATTGAACCCGTTCAAAGTAGGAGCAAAGTGAATTCTGCCTGCAGAGGCTCAGAGACTGCAGCAATAATGACTGTTTCCAACAGTATATATGCTGTAGAAACAAAGTAAAACACATGCATTATAACTGAAAGCATAAAAAGGGTTACAAGTTATCATTGTTGTTAACGCAGAATGAACTAAACTATAATGCAGCTTTTATATCAACTGTAATGAAAAAAGAAAAATTGTGCAAAAACAAAATAAAGTAATTTAAAGCACTCCATAAGTACCTCACATAAATAGTACTGTTCTAAAAAATGGAAACGATAATATAAAAAAAATGTTCAAACGGCTGACACCATTGCCATGCAATATATAATCTACTAATCAGGAGCTAATAGTTTAAGCAGAATTTTTGTCACATAGCTTAAGTATGGAAATTACATCCTACCCAGCTGCCTAATGGGTTTTAATGAAACTCAAAAAAGAACCACTTTAAACTTGTGGCACAAAAGGTACTTTATTCATTTCTCATTTTTATTGGTTAAAGCCCTGAAATATCTTTATATTAGATATTGAAGTGCATTCTCTGTGCAGAAGAACTTTATGACAATGTGAATAAGTAAAAACAGAATAAAAGCTTAGACGTTTCCAGCTCCTATCTTCTATTTCAGTTTTCAATTTTCTGTGGCCCACTTTATTTTCAAGGGAAAAACTGCAGCGCTGCAAAAAAAGGCAAGGTGATTACTTTCACTGTTTGTATCTACCTGTTGTAATGATGATGATATCCTGAGCTCAAGTTGTGCAACAATAATGCAGAGTTGTGCATTATTGTGTTAATGAGATGACTCTGTGTCCACATGTTACAGTTTAATTCACAAAAACCTGCATACCGGCTGTGTGAAGTCTATAAATACAATCACAGTGTGCATTCAGGTAGCATATATGTCTGCAGTTAAAGAGGCACAGTATAGAGGTCTAGTGAGTGTCCAGCAGTGCACTAGGCCATCAGCCCTGAGGCAGTTATACAGGAGAGGATGATGTGAGTGGAATTGAAGATTTGCATTACAGAACATGAGCTTAACTCCTGTGTTTTGTCACAGTTTTAATGATGGTACCCTCACTGAGCTCAGGTTGCATCGTATCAGCGCTGACCCTTATGGGCTGAGTTCTGACGACACCTTCCAATTTGTGTTAATGAGATGACTCCACTCTGTCTACGGGTCATGGTGATATTTACAGAAACCGTTGTAACGCCAGAGATCCACGCCTCCCCGTGGCGCTCCCTCCCCTCATTTGCATAGCTTTCAGACTTCCCTCTCTCGCTCTCCCTCTTTCATCGCTCTCACTGTGCTCCTCCATGATCGACAGGCTCCTTCGCACTTCTCTTCAGTTTGTGTCGCACATGTTAATTAAAGCCTCTAATTAGCTTTCCCCACTAAAAGGCCGCATTAAATCAGAGTTGGAATGGCAAATGATTCCTGGCATTAGCATAATTGTGTTTTTGAAGTGTAAAGATTTGGGCATTAGGGATGCTAGCACGCGTTTTTGTTTCAGTGATTTGTTGTGTTTGGGGTTGTGGGCCCAAGGGCCCACTGGAGGTTGGCTGTGTGGGTTGAAATGCCCCAAGACCCTACTGGGGCCACACACTAATGAGGCCTGCTCCTCTCTGATGGAGCAGATACAGGAAAAACAAACCTGTGATGTGGTACCCTCAGGTGGTCCCAAGAGCCCGGCAGAGCGGAACAGGACACTGGTGGAATGTGTGTGTTTGTTTGTGTGTGTGTGTTTGTGTGCGTGTGAGGAGACAGAAAGAAGAATCATTACTATTTTTATTATTATTGCTAGTGATTGGTTGGTACTCTGCTTTTTGCCCAATGCATGCTGGGATTGGCTAAATGCCCTCAGTGACACGGAACAGGTAAGCATGGAAAATAGATTCACTTGTTGACAAAATGTAATGATCAATGTGTATATTTTCACATAGGACTGAGTGAAAATGATGTAATAAAACATACAAATATTTATGTGGCTTTAGAATTGAATACACAGGTGTTATATACAAAATAACCACTATATGAAAAAAGACTGACACTGACTTGAGTGTCGATCTTGTGCCCAGTTAGCAAGGAGAATTTGAGGGAAACTGGCATGAACTGCTGTTTAAAACAATGTCTATTTTAAGACTAAAAGTCAATTTTCAAATTGCACCCACAAATTGCAATTTGATTGCATCAAGTATAAATACTTCTATGATGATGATGATGATGTAGTGTTGAAATATTTGGAGGTGTGAATGTTTGCTCCTCTGCAACTAACAGTTACCCATAACACCCTTCTCTGAGTAGAATAGTATTTCCAGCCTAAATAAAAAACCTTATGTGTCCATCAGCTGTATTGAGACGTTGACCAGGTAGAGTGATAATTGCAGAATCGACTTCCTTGTTAGTGCTGGTGAACACACAGAGACTCTCATGCCTTGGGTCATGTCCTCTATTACGGTGTGATATACCTGGATTTACTATTGATTAGTGCCGTGCACATGCTCAGCTATCCAACATGACTGAAGCTGTCACCATCCCATGAATCATGCCTCGGGGTAGACATGATGTACTTTTCAGGAGCTTCCTCTGGGCAAACTTGCTCTCTGACTATTGTGGCTAAATTATTCAGGGTGAACTTGTCTACCCAAAGGCACAGTGGTGGAACAGTGACAGTTTGGGGGTTGTGTGATAGCTGAGAGTGTTGTCATATGAGTTATTATTGAACCAGCCAGATATACCACAATGCAGCAGATTCCCGCTCCGGCCTTGAATCTGCTCCAGGCATGAAAACCCATTAAGATTCATTGGAGGAAGCAGCAAAAGAGTTGAAGAAATGATGTGAGGGAGAGGAAGAAGCTGCAGACAAAATTATCAGCACTTCTACACAAGGCTACATTTAATTTGATTAATTCTAACGGAATGATTTTTGTGTCAGCAGTCACATCATTACTTTTTCTTTAAAAGACCGCAGTTGATTGCATAAGGACATACTGCCATGTTCCGGAGGTGACAGATGAAATTAAGTGGATTTTTTTTTTAATGGCACGAAAGCACCCTGTGCAGTAATATGTAAGAGAGAGACAGAAAAACAGAGCAAGATAAAATAAAAGAAATACAGAAAGCAAGAGAGGAGGAGGAGGAAAGAGAGAAATGGACACCAGACAGAAAGTGAAAGAAATGTGGAGACTGCAACCAGCGGCAGACTCTTTTTGGAAGTCTAACATTCATTATATCTGTTTCACTGGTGCTGGGAGTCTGAACACAGTAGGAGATCTCAGCCAGTCAGCAGAGAAACCAAGGGCACTGCCAGAGGCTTGATTTACACAACAAAAAGACCTTTCACCATATGTGACCTGGATGAGACTTTTCTTTGTTTGTCGAAGTTTTGCCAAGTTTATGTAGCTGCAGCAGCCAAAAGGAAGTATTCTTCTAGTACGAGCTGTGATTGTTGGCCCTTGTGCTCCCTCTACATCCGTCTATGCTTGTGCTGAGTGGAGGTCCACCTTGTGATCTCAACAGGTGTAAAGTTATGAGTTATTCTAAAATTATACTGAGAAGCCCAGGGCTAGAAATAAATAATTGCTTTTATAAACATCAGTAATATATTGCTCTGATTTAAATAAATAAAAACTGAACAGCACAAATGTCAACCTGCTGGTAGTAATAGAGAAAAAGTCATGGAATCACCAAAGTCAGTAGGATGTATCCTCTGGAGGCCATGAATGTCTGCAGAACATTTCATGGCAATCCATTTAATAGTTGTTGAGATATTTCAGTCTGGACCAAACTGGTGAACCGTCCGACTGACAGAATGATAGTGTCATACAGAAAACCACATCACTAGCAAGGCTAAAACTATTTTTGCCTTATTCAAAATGGAAAAAAACAACTTTCCACTTGATTTACATATGTGTTGTAACATTTAATAAATGCATGAATGTCTATAAGAGCACTCTGTACTTCTCTGACAGACAGGTAATGGTGTTACACAGTCACAGGTCTGTGTTTCAGCATTACACCATTACACTTTAAATGAACCATGATGTGCTTACAGGTGTGCGTTTATTAGCCATTTTATAGCAGCTTGGAAAGTGACTCAACAAACCAGAACTGAGGACAGAAGCAATCTGATCAGTGACCAGAAACAGAGTAAAAAAAAGTACAACTTCAGACAAGTCTGAGCCAAGAAAAAGCTCATTACCTGCAGTTCACCGTATACATCGTTTCTGTTTATAAATGATCATTTTATCAATCAAGGACTATTGGCCTTTAAAGGTTTTCTCATTTATGTTGTGCTACTAATTCTATATTGAGCAAAGGAGGCATATGTTCCAGTTTAACATAAGTACTGATCATACAGTCCAAAGATTTGAAAAAATTATAACGTGTGTTCACCTTTAAGAGCCATTAATAGACACGAACGATGGAAACAAGCCAATGACGAGATGACAGGAGCAAGAATAAACTGATATTTTCATTATAAAATCCCTCTGCCTCATTTAAGCTAGGGAGGGGGAGAAGAGGGCTCCAAATATCACGGCACAAATATGACAGGTAAACACACACACACACCCTCTGCAGCCCTGATTGAGTGTAAGTGTCTGCGTTGGCGGTCAAGGTCAGCTGATAATGGGAGAGATTGAGGACGGGGTGAGGCAGCAGGGGGGTCGGCAGCAGTCTCAGGTAATGAGATTTACGACCCTGGGTTCTCACTGCACACCCCCCCCACACACACACACACCCCCTCTCCCTTACGCCCCCACCCCTCGCCTAACATGATTTATAGATCTAATAGACGTCACCACTCCTGCCTAAGATAGTGGCTTCACATTATAACTGAGAGAAAGTCATCCGTTCAACAGGGCAAGAATACAGAGATAACTCTACCAAGATGTCCCGGTGTGTGTGAGTGTGTGTGTGTGTGTGTGTGTGTGTGTGTGTGTGTGTGTGTGTGTGATACTAGTTTGTCCCAGTGTTGGGGAAAGTTACTTTTAAAAGTAATTGAATACAGACAAATACAAACCTCTTTGTTACTGATCTTTAGAGCTGCAAATTAACAATGGATCAAACGATGGAAGGGATAGCTTGTAGTGACAAACCCACAGGATATTATCACAACTCTTCTTAGCTCTTACCAGCGTCATTTCATTTCCAGATGCAGATGCAGAAGTTTACTGTTTACCAACACATTCGACATGATTTTATACTGTGATAATATGTCAAAGGTTGTGTTTACAGGATGTTGTGCTGCTCCCAAATGAGTTAAAAATAAAATTTTGAAAAACAGTTTGCCTGTTAGCCACCACTTTCAGCATTTCCACTTTGGGAGCAATAGATGAAACATTTAATAAAAAAACAAGCTGTTATAGTCTTGTACTGCCCACTGTGAAAGACAACATCCAAGATATGAGAGATATTGTGGTCATAAGTCCAAATTTGCACCAAAAGAACCCATATAAGACATTTTGACCACAAACCAAACTTATTAAAAAATTTTCATTTAACTGTTATATTGCCTTTAAATTGAATCCCTTGACATTATGGTCTTGTGCCAGCAATGTAATTCTGGTAGATATAGGATATTACAATGAACCTTAAAAATCCATAATATAGCATATCTGTATCACTACAGAGTGTAAACTCCTGTTTGGGTCATTATAAACTCCGTATGTTTCTGGAAATATTCCAGAGGACATGACTTTGGTGTCTTAAATGCTAGCTACAGCTGTTTGCCAAATGCTTTAAAATCCAAAGGGAAATGACCAACAAAGCCTCTTTTAATAATGATATATGTTTACTAAATGTAATAAATGTGAGGAAAACTGAAGCAATTGCAGTCCAATTTAAAAATGTAACTAAAAACAGATTGCAGGTATTAAAAAGCGAACATAGGGGGAGATTACGATAGCTGCCACACAGAAGTAATGGGAGTACTCCAACATGCCACCCTGCACGCTGCTCTGCTCACTGTGCTAAGACTCTAAACAAAATGACATTCAACTGAAACAACACCGAAACGATGCTATTGTTCCAGTACGCTGCACAAGCCAGCCGAGCCACAGCGGCAGTAAGGATGGAAGCCATTGAACTTACTGCTCATTACCAGTACAACCTCTCCTAGAGCAGCAAAACAACAGAGACAACATTCAGTGTCAGTTCAGGTCTGTTTACTGACGCATCCGCTAAAAGAAAAAAGAAAAAAATACAACAATATGGTGACAGCCAGATTGTCTCCCAATAGATGCAGTGCTAATATTTGCACTAGGCCTGCTGTACGTGTTGAAAAAGATGGTAGATTGGATTTCGAGCATACGCTTACACACACAAACACGTACAAACGCCCCTCTCAGTTGTTTGTTCTAATGCAGTCTCCCATCTCGGTGTATTTTGAGAATTAAACCAATAAGCCCCCCTGCTAAGCCCAGCCTAGCAGTTATTGATGTGCTGCCTTTTTATTGTCTGGAGTTTATTCTGTTCATATTCAGCATGTCTGCCTTTGTGCCAAGAAGCAGTTACTTTGAACAGACTGACGCTGAAGGGCTCAGAGACACAAGAGCAGCTGCGGAATTTGAGGCAAAAAATCTGCTGTAGAAATCCTATTAATGATCTGATATCTGTTTAGCACACAGATTCTTCTATTGCTGTAAAAGTTTGAACATGATTTCTTTTTCATTTGAGCGAAGTAAACACGAACAAGGACACATTGATATTTTAAGACGATATTTTTCTAATTAAAGATATTGTAGCCAGTCACTGACAAAGGATTCAAGCTAAAAGGGACTCCAAACCAGTCTAAAGGTTATTCATGCAACCATCTTTCAGCTATATCCAACCTCAGTACACAGCTGTTAGCATTTCACAGACATCTTTTAAATCTATAAATTCATAAAACTGTCTTCTTTCTCGTAAATGATGTGTGTGTGTGTGTGTGTGTGTGTGTGTGTGTGTGTGATGCAGAGCTCATTTGGATGAGAAGTGAGATGCCAAATTGCACAGGGAAGTAACTACTAGCACAGAAAATGCAGCCTGTTTCCATTTTGTTATCTATTTTTTGAATAATTGATTGTATATTACTAATGCCAAAATATCATTATACTGATTCTCAACCGTTCCTTCACTTTCAGCAGCAATATAAACAGTTGAGAAATGACTAAGACTAGTTGTGTGACTACTAGCACTAATATTAACATTGCTTCAGTTCTGTCTTACCATTCATGCAGACATGTAAACTGCATTATATTACATTGCAAACTGCAGGTGAAATAAACAACCATTGGCTTTCATCTGAATAACTTGTGGCTGGACTCTTGCTGTTGCACTGTGCCACTGCAACTGGCCAATCACAGCCAAATCTTAAACAAAACCGCATGTTGGGTTTGAAATGTGAAACTCTGGGTGCCCTCGTGGCCTAAAGGGTTAAGGACGTTGACCATGCAAATGCATTACATTCTTGGTTTAAACCCAATCTCTGCTGCATCCTCTCTTGTCCCTCATTTCCTTTTCAACTTAATTCCAGCAAGGGACCTTTGTTGCATGCCATCCATCTTCTCTCTCCCATCATGTCTGGTCACCTCTAGCCCCCGAACACTAGCATTTTTTTAGAATCTGCCCTTTTAGAGATTATTCTGATGGTATACTTTATTACATAGACGACAGTGAAAAGATGATAGAAAGAGCAGATGTGAAAACAAAAAAAGTTCCTCAGTGAGCGGAGTCACCTGAAGCTGCTTCCCCCTGCATGCCTCTGAAATCATATTGTATATCTTCTCTCCCATCTCATTCTATCTTATCACACCCAGTGTCTCTGTGGGCGTGTATAACGGTACTTAAGCCCTCAGGGAAGTTAGTCACTTTGACAACAGGTGGGATAAGAAGTGCAGTCTAGCAAAGACACAAAACAGCTACTAAATCATCAAGTTTTAAAAGAAATTAAACAAAACAATGTTTCATTTCTTCTGAGATTAAAAAAATTAATGTTTTAAACAAGCACACGCAGAACGGGTTCGGATGCTCTTATTAATTTTGTTTATTTGTTGACTACTCAGCTCTTTCCACCTGAGGTAACGCTCGGCTGCAAGGACAATAAATAGTGCTATTCAAGTGCCTCCACAATTTTCAGCTCAATAGAGAAAATGCACTGTTGATTTCTCTGTGGTGTCTCTGCTGCTTTATTAGCAGAGAACTAGCGGTGCATTTTTTTCCTTCTGTTTAAGCCTCCATTGGTGAAAAACAGTCTCCCGAGCTCCACAAAGACTATGAATGTCTGGAGGTTACAGAAGTACTCAACATGCAGTACAGAAGGAAGAAAAATAACAAAACTTTCCGGTGATGCAGAGGACAGCTTTCTATTCTGGTTTGTATACAGTATAATAATGTCTGCCTTTTCAGATCTAGTTTGTCATTTTGTTCTCTCCTACATCCGAAAACCTCTGAATGTACATTTATACGATGCTAAACCTGGTAAATGTGACACTTATTTCCTGTATTAGATGCTAGAATTTCAAACAAAAAGCAACCAGATTAATAGACACTCACTAAAAGCCACAGCCACTTTCAACACATGCATTCAAACAAGTACAGTAGCAGCACTCCGATGCTAAAACATCACAGCTTTGTTTCAACACAGAGGAGGACGAGTGTTGCCAGAGAGAGCTTAAAATGGCTGCTGAAAGTCAAAATACTGGAGCTGAACCAAGCTCAGCAGACGGTGGACAGGCTTGCGGTTGGATGGCTGGGTTCGAAGGCAGCAGCTTGTTAGGGTGGAAATGGATTAGCGAGAGGCACAATGGGAGTCTTAGGCGTGTCTGCGGTGTTGTGTTAAAGCTCTGCCTACGTTGCCCGGGCTGCTAGACTCATTTATGCCCAGCGGTGCATGCAGCAGCCAACTCTCACACACAGGGCTTTTCTAATTGCCATGGTTCCCTCTGTGCTTGCAGCGACAGCCTTGATTCGGTATCCATCAAAGCCATGAATTAAACTGCGGTATGGCACAATTGTTCTGCTTGTCACATGCAGTTGGTAGTGGAAATATTTCTTGAGCACTGTTGTCTTACATTATGGGAGACACTATAGAGAGATTTTTTACATTGGGAAACACTGCAGTTTTTACTACCTTTCTGGGTTTTTAGCCATGCTAGTTGTGGCCTGGCTCTAGGAATTGCAAATTTGGTCCACCAATATCTGCCTCTTTCTTACAATTTAAATATTTGTGTATTTGTTTCACAGTGACCATGTGAGTGAGTCAAAAATCACAAATTTGCTACCCAGAGCACTATATTTACCCTCCCCAATTTTTTAAGAGTGACATATACATAGTACATAATGTACATAGTGCCCTAAAAGATTTCCAAAATGTAGCTCTCACTACATTCTGCTAGAATTTCTACAATGCAATGCTGCACTTTTGATAGATGTGTAAACACAATTATGTGACACTGTACCTGTCAATGTTGACGAAAAGGGATGAGTTGTGCCTGAAAGTGGAGTTTATTGCTCACTCAGAGGAAACTACTGAGTGTTTATTATTTTGAAAATAGTGAATGAGTGAACGAGGAGGTGAATTGGATTTGGTCTTTTTCTATGAGGGTATTTTATGCCTTTATTAAACAGCAGTCAGCGGAGAGATGACAGGAAATGAGGCGAGAGGGGGCTGGGGAATAACATGCAACACAGCCCTTGTAGTTATGAGAAACAAAAACATTGCCATCAACAGAAACTCATCATATACGTATGTTCATTATCTATACATGATGCTGCTTAGTCTATACAAGAACACAAGGGGCTCACATTAGGCAAGAGGTACACTTTAGACAAGTCACCAATGTACCACTGGACTGATGTACATGTGCAACCATAAGCCTTTTCACACCTTTCGACATGCTGACATGTCACAGTAGGAAAAGCACAGGTGGAAATAATAATTAATGACGGCTGAATTCCATTTAGTTGCTTCAGTTTCAGGGGACTGGTTTTGTGCATGCTGGCTCACTGGCAAGGCTTACTGGGGCACTTGAATAGAAAAGAGCCATTGTTAATGTTATTAGTAACACCTGGGCTTTTACTATTATGACAAGGGAAAATGTCTGCTGTGAAAAAGGCCTATTCACACTCACATTCACACCTATAGGTAATGTAGAGTATCCAGTTAAACTAACCTGCATGTCTTTGGGCTGTGGGAGAAAACCAGGAACACCAGTAAGGAAACTTGGCAGGCAAACACCACACAGAAAGTTCATCAAAGGGATATTCTAAAAAAGAAAAAAAAGACAGCACAGTAGCAGAGACTCTCTCTGACTGACAGGTGCTCTCTGAGAAGTGCAGTGAAAAGCTGGATGTTGGTAAGCTAATAGTTTCTAATGCCAGCAAATGTATTCAATACTTGTATGTTAAAGGATGCATATTGTGACATTCTGTAGTTCTTTTTTTTCTTTATTGTCAATGAATCTCATAAAAAGACCAAAACCAACAAGTATTTCCTGTGTATTCAACGCCTAAAAACATTCAAAAGTCATCTTCCTTCATAACAATAAACATAGGCACTGTATTGAAAGTCATCCAAACATACACCGGCCTGACACTGTAAATACTCTCTAATGCACTAAATATGTATGAATCCGCGGATAAAAATAGTCCCCAGCAAATGCACAAATTCCTCCAGTTTGAGTAACGTTTGCTAAAAACGACAGTGCCCAGCTGTTTTAGGAAATTATTCAGACTTTTTTAAAGACACAATTATATATTTGTCATCAATTTTTAAAGACTTACATCTTGAGTAAGAATTGATATGCATTGGGCTGAGTCAGAGAGTACAGAGAGACAGACTTACACATTATTGTGTGTATATATATATACATACAATAACACCCATCTTATCCTTTAAATATCCTAATCAGTGATTAATATCTTTCTTTGGACTTAAACACATCAGTATGAGGAAAAGAAGAGGAAAAGTCTAAATAGCTTTGGTTGAAGGAATTGGCACATTTAGAAAAGTGTTTCTCATGTGTCTCATTTTGTGCTAAATGCAGCCAACGCCAAATGTGTGTGTGGTCATGGCTCTAGTTTTGTGCAAGTGCAGCCTGGGTAAATGAGGATTGACGGGCCCCTAATGCCCTCTGCAGCGAATAAATGGATAATCGAGAATCCTGTTGTGACGCCCCCCATCCTGTGTCTGAGATGAGACACACAGCCATCTGAGCACTCCAATGACACAGCCAGAGATTGATTTTGTATGTATGTCTATGTGTGTGTGTGTGTGAGAATGACAGAGAGATGAATTCATTCTCTGGCTTTCATAGTATCCGTCATATATTTACATATTCATTTCTCATATTATAATGCAGTGACAGTGATGTTTATTCCGTTGCTGCCTCTATGATGTCAGTTTTGCATTTGTGCTATATCATTTCCTATGGACCTCTGGAGAGCAGGCAGGGAGACATGCCATGAGTTTTGAATCTAACTTAAACCCTTCACATTTTGTCACCTCTTCTCTCTCACCCAACCAGAAATAAATTGGTATGTTGAGGGGGACAATCTTAAATAGATCTGCAACTACTGATTAATCTGTTGATTATTTAAATTTTTAAGAAGTCCTCAGAAAAATTAAAATTTGAACATCTACATTCCATGACAAGTGGTGAGGAAGATTATGTGACACAAGCGAAAGCTCCAGAAAAGCTCCTGAATGTACTTTGTGGTGCAATTGTTTTGTCAACTTCTTAAAAAAAGGTTTAATCTATATAATATCTAACATCTATATTGCTTGTTTTCCAACCAAAAGTCCAAAACCCTAAAATATGAAATATATAATGACATAAAACAGCAAATGCTCACATTTGAGAAGCTATATCTAGCAAATGCTTATCTTTGTTTGTTTAAGAAATGACATAAATGACTATGTTTCTGTTTATTTTTCAGTTGATTCATCCTTTAAGTTCTAAACTTATACTAACTACAAGTTCCATGTAGTTGGAATAATAATATTCAGTAAAATAATAATACTTTTCTTACGTTTCAGTTTGTAGCCATTGATTCAAAGACAGTGCTTTATCTGTAATCCAGACATTAAATCTAGATTTTGGGGAGCAATGCAATAGAATATGCAGTTACAAACATCCAGCACACAGGTCTGTTTTCTACCTGGTCAAGTTATTTTTACATCTGTCTGCCTATAAATGGCAGGAAACCGTTGAATAAGATAAAATTCCTTTACGGTGTACCATGTAGCCAGTACTGTCGAGGGTCAAAGCCACAACACCGAGACAACAGATCTATCAATTTGCAGTTGTTGGATGAAAAACAGACGTTTGCAAAGAAACAAAAAGTGTCTCTTTTGAAATCAAGAAAAGGATGTTTACTTTCTCTGGCCTGTGATCGAGAACGATAGAGAAGTGTAATGAAATAAAAGCCAGGCAGAGGAGATAGACTAGTGGGCGAGTCACGTCCGTCTGCAATGCACTTATCAGGTGGGGATTTTCTGGAAGTGTCAGTCGGTATAGGAAGCCTTCAAGGCTCTCGGGGAAAGGGGATGCTGCGGTAGTGACAGGGCTATCTGCCTCTGACAGCCCAAAGACCTAAAACCGGATGGCTGGGAGAGATAAGGCTCTGTCGGCACTGGACACACACAAACAGACAGGACACACACGCACATACTGCTGGATGCTGGTGCACGCCTACTTGTCCGCACACATACACACAAACACAGCCAAACACACTGGCATTCACTTTGCATTTACAAATTCCCTATTGCCTGACCACTCGCTCATTCATTCACTCATCTGCACTGACACACACACACACACACACACACACACAGATGCTGGCTCCCTGTCTGCCAGCCAGCGAGGCTTCCCATTAGCTGTGGTGCAGTGTGCTGGGTGAGGAGCGCTGGGGCGAGAGACATCAATTTGCTTCCTCTAATGCGCTCGCTGCCCCCACAAGACATATTGATTATTTCTTCCCCGCAAAGCGACAAATAGCAATTTCGGGGGCATAATGGAGATAGATGGTTGGTTTATAAGAAGCCCCCAAAGAAAAGTTGTAAGGGGGTGGAGGGCTGAGGGGGAGGAGGAGGAGGCGAGGGGATGGGGATGCTCTTCCGACCTCCCCCTCCCACTCCCCCCTTTCTGTCTCTGTCTCTATCTCTTGAGCTTTAACTTTCTACCACCTCCACCTTTTCCACGTCGCCCCTACAACAAATAGAGAAGCAAGGCGTGGTTAAAAAAAGAAATGTAGTGAGCGATGGGTGTATCTACGAGAAGGTGGCGGCATGGCGGGGCTTTGGGGTGCACAGATGTTGAGGCGCGCCACCAATGCACATTCATTACGCGCCTCCTCATAGGAGCGTAACCTCCTCCCTTCTTAATGGTTGTACTGCAGAGAGCAGCTGCTGCCGCAGTGTTTGCTCTGCCTCACCCTCCGTCTGTTACATCTACTTCATATCCCCCTTGTTAGCATCAGTGTGACTGATCCATAGGTTGCTCGTGTGGTGGGGATCATGAATATTTGATTCCCAGTACGCAGTAGGTTGTTGACTCCCCAAAAGTTTGAAGTTCATTTTAAGTTTTGGGAAGAGATTCTGTGTTAAGGACTGATAGCTGGATTGATATTGACATTTATTAAGAGGCTGTTGTGTTTTCTTTACTGACCCACAGGCCTTTCTCGCCACATTATTTGGTCAGACGAATTCTTGGAATAAAGAGTCACACACTCTGTTTTTCATTTTTGTCCGCTTCAGTCTTGACAAGAAGACAGCTGCTTTAAAATTTTAAGACAGCTGAGACCAACAGATTTTGAAAAAGCAGACATCAGTGTTATCATGTTGTCTGTTTGCTTTGAAAAATGGGCTTTCCAGCTGACAAGAGATTCCAAATACATCATTAATACCATCTGAGTTGAGCATTGAGTTTGTTCATTTAATCCACATTTGATTTGTGCCTCCATGTCTGCTTTCATTTACTTCCTGAAATGTCCTTGCACTTTATCCACCTGCTATTCTTTTTCAGACTTGAAAAATGTTTCTTCTCCTCCAGACAAGCCAATGGTGTTCACATTGTTAGAAATACCTTGCTGGCTGATTTGAGGTAGCTGATAGCTGCCAGCAGTATTTAGTGTTGCTGACTCCCGGCGGCAAATGAGGTAAAGACGTGTGCGGCTCATCACATGGTGGACTGATTGGAAATGTTGCTCAACAGTTCAGCCGCAGACAACTTTTTCTGCTCGTGATAAATCCATGATCTAGTCCAGGCTGTAGAAAATAAATGGACTTTTCAGATTGCTGATCTGACCCACACTTTAGCTGGTACAGAAACTTCAAAGGTTTATGATAGTGTCACCTGAAATTGGCCACAGCACCCGGTGTGTGATAGCATGAGCTGCGTGCTATGGGAACAGATGGTTTAAGTTCAGGCGTACACACTTGAGGAAGTAAGTGAGTAAATATTTGAGTTTCAGCTCATTTTTTTGCTGTCCAGCCTGCAACTTCACTGTGTTGGTTCACTCTCATCTCTCAGTGGCCAAGTGTCACTAGCTAGCTGGGGAACATAGTGGAGCATTTAGCAGCTAAAGAGCTAAATATTTCTCTCAAGAGTTGGTAGAGACCAAAAACAGAGCTAGAAGAGAGTGAATATTGGACATTATCGGCTTCAGTTTCAGGGTCCTGGTATGCTGGTGCACTGTCACACTATCATGACTTTCTGGGATGCTTGAATAAGACAAAGCCATCAGTAATGTTATTAGTAAAACCTGTGCTGTACTACTCTTCATTTTTTAGGCTTTCCCTAAGTATTTTTTCTATGATACAGAGGTGGCACAAATCTGCTTTTCTTCTTTCTGTTGAATTGTAACATTGAGTGGAAAAAGAGAGAGAATAACTTTTTAACTATACTATGTATCTTCACTTGTTGGTTCATAATCTAGATTCAAACCACATAATTATCACTGAGCAAAGGTCATTAATAACTAAAGATTGACATTTACATTCAGGTTTTCAGATATTTGCTAATGGATTCAAATTTTCAATCGGGTGATCTATCTATTCTCTGTTGTGTGTGTGTTTTGCACTCTGAATGTGTGAAATATTGCAGAGGAGGTTCAGGGTCTTTGATCTCCGATTTTTCTCAGAGCTGTCTTCCTCCTGTTGCTCGAGCCTCACTTTATCACAGTTCTCTTGAATATTTCATGCATCTATTTTTTATTCCCCTTTCAAACCACCACCATTGTTTAGTCACCAGAATCTTGCAAATCACAAATCAAGTCCTTGTTTAAAGCTTAATTATTAATTATTCAGTATTTGCGAGTACTCGGTTTGACTGGCAGAGAAAAGTGAAGTTGCTGCTTGCTTGCTGTGAATGATGTACACTTGAAGCGTGCACTTACATATTTTGTAATAGTTTATAGTGCATACATAACACTGCTGTCACATGAAAAACCACTGTATGTGTTTTAAAGCCTAAAATTTGAGTTTGTATCACCTTTTAAGGTAACAGGACCACACTTTCAGTTTGCAGTTTGCAGATTATAGTCCAACAACAATAAGGTTGCTCAGTTCAAATGTTTCCCGATCTCATGAATGTGAATAAAGCAAGCATGACAGACCATTTTGTTTTTTCTTAGCGATAATGGATCACAGCTTTAATTGTATGCAACAAGCCTGCAGTGGGCCATTAACCACACTAAATTATTTCCAAAGCTAGTTGAAGAATTGCTAAAACTTTGACCGTTCCAGCGGCTTTTTTACCCCTCCGCTGGCAGACATTATCAATTTAGTTTGTTAAATGAAGGTAATGCAGCCATTACAAAGTGTAACAGCAGCACGTTCTCGGCTTGCGTGTAAACTGACACCCCTAACGAAATGGAATTTTTAAACACCCCGGCCAATCCTCAGCAGACTAATAACGCCTTCTTCCCCAGAGATGCAGCAGACCTAAATTATAGGAAGCAGCCCAGACAGACAGAAGTGACACGGAACCGCATGCAAAATGAGCTTATTATCCCTGTTACTGTCAATGCAGCACGGCCAAGCTGTCAGTGATCACAACAGACATGTTATATACGACAGCGGTATTACAGGCACGGCGCCTGATAAGAGGAATGATCCACAGCAGTGATGAAAACAGACAGTTGAGATGGTGTGGAAAGAGGGGATGGAGGGATGGAGTGAGGGCAAAGAGGGGTAGAGGATGGTGTGGTTGGAGGACACAGGGGTGATGTGAGGATATGGGGTTGGAGGAAAGGTTGGACAAAGAAAAGAAGAAATAGAGGAGAATGAGTGGATGTAGGAACAGCAAGACGAATGGATGAATGGTGGCAAGAAGGGCGGGATGTATGGATGGATGGAGGTATGGAGGGATGGTGGGATGGAGGAGGGAGAGATGGAGTGATGGAGGGGTGAGGGCGCTAGCTATTATCCTGCATCGATTTACTCCAGTCAGGGATGGCTGGACGTGTGGGATCTAGGGGTTGCTGCATGCGCTTGTCTGCGCCTTATAGCTTTTTGGATGTATTGTGGGATGATGTGTCACCTGTGTGTATGTGTGTGTGTGTGTGTGTGTGTGTGTGTGTGTGTGTGTGTGTGTGTGTGTGTGTGTGTTACATGCAGATGGTAAGGTCTAAACTGCTGTGGTTAAACACAAAAGGTCTTTGTCTCTACGACGCTTTGCTTCCCGATGTTTTGAAATGACAAAACCTACCTACAGTATTTACACACCCTATAGCCTTGGAATTATGCTGAAGATATTCATAATAGTGTTGTAACCTTTTCAAATTTATTCTGAATGATTCACATTAAAAAGTAAAAACCCCAAAGTCCTATTTTAAATTCAGATCAAACACTCTAAATTTAAATGAATAAGCTTTGGGTATTAGAGGTTGCATATTCACCAGAAATACCACATATAATTTTGTAGTCAGGTTCGACATTAAAAGGAATTCCTCAACATGTAATCATTATCTATCTACCCACCACTGATTTACATCAGCTTTTATACTCAGTGAAAACAGTTGAATATGTTTATTATTTGCACACTGTAATGTAGTACAGTACAGTATAGAAAGTATTCCTAAAGCTGAAACAATTTACCAACTAGTCAACCGAAAATGAATCAGCAACTATTTTGATGATTGATTAATTATTAATGTCGATTTTTTATTTAGAATTCCAAAGATTTACTGGCTACACCTTTTATTCTGGTTCCAGTTGTGAATATTTGCTGGTTTTCTTAATTTTATATGATAATAAACTGAACGGCCAGAAAAAGCAAGACTTTTGAAGACCTTGAACATTTTTTCAACAATTTTCTGAATTTATTTAGACCAAAAGATTAAGAAAATAAGAACCAAACAGGTATTTAATGTGAGACAGGAAGTAGATCAAAAAGAAGATACATAAACATTCAGCGTATGCTTTAAAAAGGCAAAAGGTTTTCCATCTATCAAAATCAATCTGCCCTGTATTCTTGTGATTCTTTCAGACCTCCTTTCATAGTTCAGTACATCGTCTTCCTTTGCACAATGTCATCCGTCCTCCTGTGGTGCACAAATCAAAACAAGCAGCGTCCACTGCAGAGAAGAGAATTAAACGAAAAATACCACCTTTCCTCGTGGGGTTTTATATTGAACATGTAAATGTTCCGAAAAAATGTAACAAAGGAAAAATTAACAGTATAGCTGTGAAAGAAGAAAGACGTTGTCCATCTGTTTCCCTTTTATGCCCTAGTTTAGTTCTTACATCTCTCACATTCCCTCTCCTCCTGCATCCCTTTTTCCTTGATTTCCCGCCCTTGAAGCCCCACACTTCCTCTTCAGTCTAATCCACTACTCGACACGCTCCCTCTTTGTTCTGCGACCCTGACAAGTCGTCTCGTTACCCTGCTCCGAGGACAGCCCTGGTGTGCTCGGGATAATGGAATGAATGCTGGAGAGATAAACCCCCGAGGATACTGGGAGAAAACACAGGAGTGTGTCAACCAGGGTGATAACACTCTATTCTCCCGTGCATCTATCGGAGGAGTAGGGATTATGGTTTTACAGACAGGCTTTGCCGATTTGCAGCCCCTTTTCTGCAGGGGATGTTTACACAGGAAGGTGTCATGGGTGTCAGGGAGCACCAGAGGAATTTTCTCACATCTGCCTCGCACAAAGGTCTTCATTAGTTCTGAGCATTGCTTCACATTGTGCAATCATATCTTAGTGGACAGGTAATTTAAAGTCACTCTAAGTTTACTGCACTCCTAGGATGCTTAAATTCCTCAGGAAATGCCGCTGTATTCAGGCTTTAGTTATTAGTTTTTTTCCAGTGACTCAAATGGGTTGCATGACTACATCACAGCCAGAATTACAAATACTATAATCTGCAAATCCAATACCTGTATTGGAATTTGCTTCAGTGATGTCGGTGCTGTGACATTTAAAGGATAAGACTGGCTTTATTCTATATTTCTTTCATTGTCAACAGATCCCATGAAAAAAACTACCAACAATAAATTCATCAAACTAACTAGCATTGTCTCTGTATCCAAAGTCTGATGCAGCTTACTCCTCTGTGCCATAGAGCTCCGTTGTCGTCCAAAAACTATTTATCACATGAATGAGCCACGCTGACATGCTCCTTTATTACTAAGAACATGAGCACTGTAGTTTGTTTTGATTAGATGTCACACACACTGTCATTGGGGTTGCAATATAGCGCCAAACATGTATCAATCCGCTTCTGCAAATAGTCCCAATTTAGTTCATTATTTACTCCTGAGAAATGATTGCTACAAACTTTAAGAAATGATTAAGCCTTTTAGAAAGATGAAACATAAATTGATGACTAATTTTTAAAGACTTAAATATGGACTTGAGCCTCACATAGCCGGTTTTGGTCTTTGGGGGGGATTTGTTGACAATAACAAAAATATAGAATAACACCAGCTTTATCATTTATACTTAGAATTTTTCTTTTTACCACTACTGGCGCAGGTTGACTTCCAGTCCAGTTAGGACTTTGTGGTCTCACACTTTATAATAGTTAAACATTTTCATGCCTGAGCTCTGACCAGTGCAACCACGTCCGCTGGCCTCTGGGCAGCTCCACTGCCTCTATCTTGATTTCCCTGACAGAAATTGTTATTGAACATTACAGCAATTTAAAAAGTCACCCTGCCTGCAGATCCTGATTGGAATGAAGTATATTTTATATTTTAGACTTCATTTTCTGTAGCAGGCACTCTCGCCTGGTCGACCTGGTCATTATCAGACATGAAATAGGATTCAGAGGGTTCAGAGGATGTCCGGGCTTTGAGTTAGGATTTTTGGTGCAGTGAGACACTGAGGCGAGGAATCAATAAAAACTGATTGGTAAGCCTGTTTTGTTGCTGCAAAACAATTATCAGAGTTTGGGGCTCTTGGTAAAGTTCATGAAATGAAAGTTAGCCATTTCTAGCAAACATTCTGCTTTGTGCTATTACTCTGCAGTCCACCTACTCTTGACCTCAATCTCCCAGATCTCCACACAGGTAAGGAAGGTGGACACGTCCCCCCCTCCTCGATCTAAACCCGCCACCTACCACTTTGACTCAACCTCAGCCCATCTGACAATTGAGCAATCTTTAAACTGACCTTCGATGGGAAATAAAAGAAAAATCGAAGAAGTGGGGGAGCGAATCTCATAAGAAAACTTCCCACCCTAAAAATAGAAAAGGTGGCAATTAAGTGCCAATCTAATCATCCCTTTGGTAAACGAGCCCTGAAGATTCCGCCCTCATATCCCCAAGGCTTTTTTTTTTCACACCACTTCCTCATCATCGCTGGCTATCGGCTTAATTACGCCCCCGCCATCCCCAGATAAGAGAGTGATAGCCTTATCACCACAGCTCATTTCCAAATCCATGAAATTAATAAAGTCTACCTCCCGTCTCAGTTCTGGGGCCAAACTTATATTAGCTGTCACGTAGTGTGTGAGAACTCAGTGAAGTAATAATTTGCCTGTTCTTACAGTTGGCAAAGCTACAAAAGCTACAGGAAGTCCTCCTGAGATTAAAGACAAGGAGGAGATGGCTTTTTTTGTGTGTGTTTTAGGCTATTTATTTGGGCTGTAATATTTCACCCTGATGAGGGTTATGTCTGTGTGTTAGTTTTATGATTCGTCTGGTTTCATTTATCATTGGCACACTAGCTGGATTGTCCATTCGGTTCAGTTAAATACTCCTTAATCTCCACCTTGGGAAAACTGCTAAATTGCACAGTTTTGCTTCCTTCTGCCGTGGACTTTGCACACACTCATTTGCATATGTGTGAAATATCAATTAGCAGGAATATGTCGGAATAAAAGCGCTACCTACAGGCAACCCATAAAACTCCCAGCTTGTTATAAATGATAGTTTCTTTATCTGTAGATCATCAATAAACCTCTTATCAAACAAATTGGAGCTCGAGCCGCTTTCCAGGCGAATCCACCACGAGTCTATGAGTCCTCCAACTCGCCGTGTTGGCTGCTGTAATCAGTGGGGAGACAGCTGGTTTCACTACGCTGTTCCACCTGCCCGCTCCCCTGAGTAAAGGGCTGTGCTTCACTGACCAAATCCACTCCAAGTCTCTCTCCGAGGCACACTCCAGCATGACTGGCAGGGGTCTCACATACATTTCAGGGAAAAGGGAAGGTTGGGCGGACCCGTCACCGCACCGACGCTGGCAGTGGAATGAGACGAGCTCCCACTAGGTTTGGGCCTGTCATTTATTTCTAAACGACGGCAGATGGTGGGCTTGGCGCTTGCACCATCCTCTCAATCTCCCAAGGTGCACTTCTGTGATGGATGTGGCGAATGGGAGTGCTGCAGAGAAGGCTGAGGCACATCTGCGCAGGCCGATAACGGGGGGCAAAGTATGTCTGGGCTTTCTAGCCGTCGACTCGCTTTCAAATATTACTCATTCCCACACAGACCTCTTGAGGACTCACATCTTTTGGGTTTATTTGCCTCTCACTTTCATAATTTTGCTTTTTGCTGCTCTTATCAGCAGGACACCTTTCTGTTTACTGTGGAGGTGCACTTTTAAGTTTGACATTGCTACCTGGCTGGAAGAATCTATGCAAACTTTCCTTCCAGTAAGTGATATACCCCATTTAACTGTAGCAGTTAGCACGAGGTCTTTAGGTTACATACAATGTCTTTACTTATACAGAAGCTTTCACAGAAAGTTACCCAGAACTGGCCAATAACTTTTAACAAAGTGACATTGTTTGTAGGAATGTAACTTTTAACTTAATTGGCTTTCATTTCTTTTGTTGGCCTCATTAGTGCTTTGTCTTATTGGATGTCTGTTGGGTCTCACAGTGCTGTGTGAAAATAGAAAATAAGGAACCAGTTAGCAGCTGCAAAAGTCAGGAAGAGGACGCAAGTAGCTAGTGTTGACTAAAGACAACAACTTAAATAAAACATATATGGATATCTGGGATTGGGTTTTGAGCCACTATTATTAAGATGTCTATGAAAACCAAGTTTTAGAAAAAAGACTTCTCTTTTCAGCGCTGGCTTTTTCAGGATCCTCTGAATGTAGTTTTTACTGAAGCAGTATACGAACACACGTCCAACGCGCCATCTGACACAGGAGATCCAAAGACACATTAAAGTGAGCAATCACCGCCTAACAACCCCCTTGCAAAGGTCACGTCACCTTCATCGCCCTAATCATCGAACACCATCACTTTCCATGATTTAGGGTCGCAGTAAAAGCATCATAACCCGCCCGACCACATCCCTGCCCATAAAAGTATCCATGGCAACAGAGATGTTGGGCTGCCCTTCGACGATGCATCTTTGGGATTCTCTGTGCGTCGCTGCAGGGTGACAAGTCATGCGTAAAGAGTCGATTTAGCTGCGGCATTGGGGAGGCTCGCATATTAGCAGAAAGGAAATAGGAGCCAGCAAATACTTAGTGGGTGATTGGCTCCGCAATAACAGAACACCCCCTTTGGCAGCTCGTCAAGCGCTGCTATACGGATGCCATTACAAACGGGGCCATTAGGAGGCACCGAGGCTGTGTGAGGCGTGTCGCTGCTTCACGTCTTTAACCCCCAGGGCTGTTTTAAGATGTGTATGATCAGCTGTATAATGCGCATCCTCTGTGTTTGTCTTTTTTAACTTATAGATAGATAGATAGATAGATGTCGAGGAGATGTCGTTGGCATTTAGGAAACATGAGCTTTTCATCCAGCCGCAAAACCAAATCAGGCATCATGTAACAAGGTAAAACATCTAGTAGAGATCCCTCCAAAGGCCTAGTTACATCAATCCGCTTTGCAAAAAGGAGCAATTTGGGTCAAAACATGGCACACTGTGTATACACAACGCCTCAGAGGATCAGACCCAGATCTGATTCAGAAACAAAAGCTTTCTGTTTTCCTTTGTGAAGTGAGAATTGCAGACTGCTCTTTCAATTTCATCTATACATCATGTTGTTCATATTATGGTTTAATAGCACCTAATAGCAGCTATTTTATACTGTGAGATTACGTTTTTAAACACACACACACACACACACACACCCTAAAAGCTTTCTTTTGCTGTAGACAGCCCAAAGAGACCAGAGCTGCATTATAATGACTTCCTCACTGTGGGAAAATGTGCTTTGTGACTTTTATGCCTCATGCGGTGTTGAGGAAAAGTACAGACTGTATGTAAGAAGCTAGATCTGCACAAAAGTGCTATTAATATGCAGTAAAAAGCTCTCTAAACCAGTGGTGGGATGAATATCTTATCAGCATAGGGTGTGTTGATGTTTCCTCCATCGTTCTTATTATTGTGGCGTGAAAAGGCTGTCAAATGGCAGCTAAATGCTATCATTTTGAAAGAATACATTGACATCCAACACGAAGAAATGTGTTTCTAATCCTGGCCAGTGGTCAGTAGAGCCTGTTGATGCTGTAATAAATCCATATTCTCGTAGTTTTACTAATCACTTCTGCTGTAGACGTGGTTCTTGAAAACAGAAATAACAAGCAGCTGCTATTCTCAGATAGCTTGACTGTGAATAAGTTAACTAGTCAGACAATTAGCTAAAGTAGACGCCCATACCTGGAATACTGATAATATTTTTGTTGAACACAGTATGCAGTATAAACAGGATCTCATTGTAAATTCAAATGAATTTATGGTGAAAAAACTAAGGGAAAGGGAATACTGAAACATTTATTTTCTGCTGCTCAGCTCTGATTTTTTTGCACTTCAGTGCATCATCAAAATGATGGGGGGGGGGGGGGTGTCCTCCTTAGCTTTGGTTGGAATCGGCACACATTGGACGCACTATATTTTACATGATGAGTTCATACCTTGTGGAAACAAATGTCCAGTGAACATGTAAAAGCTGCTTTCCACAGCAGATCCACACTGACACTCTATACTATACATAAAATGAGCAGACACTCCGACCTGGGCTGAGAGGAGGAATCAAGCACCAACTGAATCTCATAAATTTGGTGACTCTTTGAAACGTTTTGTTAGGTAACGAGCCACACGACTCACAGTTGGAGGACTTGGCATGAAACTCTCCCAGGTCGAATTTTCAGTACAGAAAATCTGCTACTGCTTTAGCAAATATCCTGGTTCTTTGATGGAAAACCAGCAATTCAGCCATTCAGTGAATAGTGTTACCTCCTCCAGGGAGGTCCTGTGTAGCTAAAGCTCTATCAAAGCAAGGGCTACAATATCTATTTCTTGGGGCTACCCGTGCTAAAACTGCATGCATTAATGATAGAGTGCCACGATTTGGACGAAAGCGTCCGCCAAATAGTGTGTGTTATGTTAAATGAGTTGCCTGCCCTGCCCTGACCGGACTGGACCGGCTGTGTGCACTTCAATAGTCTCCGCAACCACCCATGAGGTGGTGCACGAACACCCCGGGAGGTTTTCTTTTTTTTTTCTTTCTCACTTTCACAGTCCCGCAGGCACCCTCACTGACTGGCATCTCATTAGGAGAGCGGGGCGCCGTGCTCGTGTGTTCGCCGCCAGACAGGCCACGCCACAGGCTGCATGCTAATTGCGGAGGCGTAGCCGGCATGAGACGACCTTGTATGGCAAAAGAGAAAGGAGGCAGGGAAGTGGTTTTGCTTAGCGTCTGGTGGGCAGGGGGCTCTCCTCCGCAAACCGCTTTTGTCCTGACCTTGGACAGCAAAGTCAGCCAAGTCTGACCACTCACTGGATTAAATCATAAAGTGAAAGTCTCATTAAAAAAAAATAGAGAGCAGCGGCATGTGTAATATAGGTAGTAAGCACTTCACATATACTGTGTTGTATAACAGCATGTATCGACTAAAGCATCTGAGGGAGTGACATCCTGACATTAATTTGTTGCTCATCATAACTATACTACAATTTCAAAGCATTTGCTTGTTCTTTTGCTTGACAACTCATTAGGTTCAGGGCTTCAAGTGAAAGTCACATTAAAAACACAGTCTGACAGTAATTCTGGCAGTAATATATATATATATACTTTCACCTTTTGTGACATTAATTTAAAAACTATAACCACAACACAGCTGTGTTTATAGTTTTGAGGCTTGTGTCCTCACATAGGGCGTGTTATTTTCATTGTACATGAAAAACCCTGGGTTTTTATAAACCCTGAATATCAATGCAGACGACACAAGGATTTATTTTTTCATAGGCTAGTAGACGGGGACTCCTCATGACTTGTGTATTTCAAACTCTGAATCCCGTCTGGCTCTATCTGTAATTCCATCATAACCTCTCCAGTCCAATAGCACGACCTTCTGGTGGCGCACTCCATCTCCGCGCTCACATCTGAAAAGGGTTTCTCAAGCAGCTAAACTGAACAGTCCTCGGATTAAAATCCAATCAGTGACAAAACGCGCAAAACACCTGGACGGAGAGGGAGACGGAGACGGAGAAAGGACGGACAGAGGGGAGTCTGGAGTGTGTGTTTGTGTGTGTGCCAAAAAGGTCAATGTGTAGTTTCCTCAGTGACCGTGATAGGTGGCCTTTCACGGGAAACAATGGTTTTCTATCTTTCTAATATTTGAATCCTGGCAAAACTTAATTTAGTTCCTGCATATAAAGAATAAAAAGTGTGTTGTCTGTGAGACATAGAGAGAGAGCGAGAAAGAGAGAGAGAGAGACTACAGCAGCCTGTCTGTTTTAGTGCCATTAGTTCCTCCCTGCCACTCATTGATAAAGAGGCGCTGCCATCAGCCAAACCAGCCATCTCCTTCAGTCCTCATTAAAATGTCGTCATATTAAAAAATAATTTCAGGCCTTTGCTGATGAACGTTTTATTGCCTTCATGAACATTTTCTCACTTTGGAGTCAACGGGAGGGAGAAAACCTTCAATGAGTAATGACAGCGGGGAGGGAGAGGAGGGAGAGAAAGAGAAAGGACAGAGAAGATAAGCGTGATTTGTTGCGCACTTGGGAGGACAGTTTCAATATTTAGACAATTAATAATTTCTTTCTTCGGTTGCCCTACATAAACATCCTTTCTTTAAAGGCGAGTAAGTGCACTGGCAGGTCTTTATGTTGCTCAGTGACCTGAACATGAGCTCAAGAATACCTTATATAATCTCCATCATATGAGGTCTACGTAATGCTGCGTTGAGAAAGATGTTACGTCGACTACAGTGAGTTTCTGAGTCCAGTGCAAAGAAAGTGCAGCCTCCATGAATGTCATCACATCAGAAGATCATTTTAAGTTACATCTTTTAATAATATGCACTTTATGTAATAAAATCGTGTACACTGTAACATTACTATACACTTATGTCATTTTATCTAACATTTTAATTTATTCTATTTAGTTTGGACAGGCACAGTGCACACTGATCAGTTAAAAGGCTCATTATCAACAGCAATAACAGCTCCATCCCACTCCTTCCTTCTCAATAAAGGCCATCTTACAAAGCAGTGCAACAAATCCACAAATATCCGATGTCGTTAACAACACCTTTCACGTTTCAGGTCAGTCAGATGTTGCACTCCAGCGGGTACTCTGGAGTTAATCTTCTACTGGCTTACAAAATGCTTCTGCAAGCACTTTTATCGTAGAGACACGAGAAATGGAAAAAGCAATCTTCTAATACCCCAGCGGTGGAGGAACGGCAGAAACTTAGGAGCTATCAGCGGGAGCGTAAAGGTTACCGGAGAGGGAATTTCACACATGCACACTTTAACAATAAGCTAATGGAAGTCCTGTGGTGTATTAATACCGCCAGAACCTGTAGTTGCTATATTTTGTACATATAAAGCTCAATGAGGCATGAGAAGCCTGGCTGTTGAAGCTAATCAAAGTCCTTGTGGCTGAAACATCAAAGGTATAATAATGGATTAGATGGACACAATCTTACACAGATTCCTCCCCCTGGACTTATTGTGTGAGGAATTACTTCTGCTCTTATTGTTTGGACTCATCTCCCGTCTCATTCTCAGCTTTTCAACATTTCCATTTTGCTGATTTGTCAGTCAGATAATGAAAAGCCAGCAGTTACAGCAGTGGCATGCATACATATCCTGTAAAGGCTGAAGAGAAAACTGAAGGGTTGGACGCAGACGCTCCATGATGTAGATTTAATGCCCACCATATGCTCGTGTTTTCAGGCAGCAGTGTTGATAAAATGATTTGGTCGTGTCTGATGAAGAAGTAAAATCTTTGCACCATTTGTTACGTTGCAGCATGCTCTCTCTCTCTCTCTCTCCTCCTGATAATCGAATTTCTATTCAAAGTGGAGTCAAAATAACAACGTTAGCGGAGTGTAGACGCTGTATTCTTTCCCTGAGCTGTGTGTTTTGTTTATGAGCTGTTTTAATTGTAAATAGAAACACGAGTGCGCCAGAATCAATCTATTAATGCGGGAAACCATGAATTATGAAAGGAAATTAAACTACTTTCACACAGATGTGGAGGAACAACAAACACACTGAGCACACAAACACGCGCTTCGTAGGAGTACATTAGTGTCCCAGCAGAATATACACATAACTACTTGATTGGCCTCAAGGGATGTAATATCTACGCTTTAATTTCAGATAGCAAGTAAGCATATCCTGTTACAAGCCATTACAAGGGTTTAATGCCAGGCGCTGTGTTTGTTATGCTCTCATTTTACACCCTCACTTCTTAGGATTTAGCTCTGTTTGAGATGGGATGAAAAGATTTCTGCTTTTTGGGTTACAGCTACAGTTTCTTGTCTTGCAAAATTTACTCACATAATGAGAAAAATTCAGTTAAAAATAACTCCACTGGTTATTTCTCTTCCTACTAAAGCTGATTCAGAAGCCGGAGTGAAAAAGTTCTAGAGACATAAAGTAGATGTAACTAATTGCTTTCCCCCTCTGGGTCTGGAGTGTAATACACTTTATTTTGGATGTGTTTTCATTAGGATGTACACACCACCATGGCTGCTGGACAGAAACATTTGTTTCTTGCTCTGGCTCTGGGCTCATGTTCATGCTCTCGCCAGACAGAGCTTTGCTCGTGGCTCTGGGGTTTTGTGTTTTTTTGGGGGGTTGTAATACAGGCAGAAGATGCCAAACCAATGTTCGGTCATTACTCATCCCACAGCCTACTGAGAACTGGGCAGAAATAGAAAGCGATCTGAAATGTGTCAGTATAAGCCAGAGGTGGTAGAAGAAGTCAGAGTCTTGATGCAAAAATATAAAAATAGCCATTACAAGTAAAAGCCCTGCATTTAAAATCCTACTTTAGTTCAGAAGTCTTACCAGATACTCAAAGTTTTAAATAGTTAAAGCACTCGGTCCCCTGGAACATGACCCCTGACATTATTAGATCGTTACTCAAGATGTAATATTTGCTTTTTTGTGAAATTATATTTGTGTTTGACCTCTTTGGACCTCAAACAGTTCATTTCAATGTAACCATCTGAGAGGTTTAGAAGGGGAATGTCTCTTTAGACTTACTGTAAACCTAACCAAACCTTAACCAAAGCGTTCTCAATCCTTCTTCTGTGTGTTGTTCTAGAGGGCAATCTTTAGCATCTCTTTTTTAAAATCTAAAATGATATGTTACACCTGTAGTGAAGTAAAAAGTACATTATTTCTTAGAATTATAAAGTAAAAGGGAGATATTCAAGTTTAAGAATCTCAAAATTGTACTTAAGAACAGTAATGGAGTAAATATACTTAGATTCTATCCACCACTGAGAGAAACACTGCTATTTCAATGTTAAATGTTCCTCAAGCCACTGGAAGAACATAACAAAATGGACTGTAGCTTGCTAAAACCATGTTTTTGGGTGTAATATAGGCTGATAAATATTGCGTTTCGGGGGGGAATGATCATTTGTGACATCCTCATTTCATATTTTCGCCAGTTGGGCATGCCTTCGTTTTGAGGTGTAATATAGGCCTGCCAAATCAGCGGTAGCCCCATTACTCATCCCCCTCTGTGCTGTCTCCTGGCTTGTGCTTCGCCGCTAATGCAGATTACAGGGATATATGAGGGCTATTTTGTTCGCTGCAGGGTGGAAACGATCACAGGCAACCCCATCCCTCTCTGATGCACGACTCTACATCTGTTCCCCCCCACGAAAGCCTTTCTGGAGATCCATCAGAGCCAAGCCCTTATCAGATCTGAGGCTGCTACATCTATTGCACATCAATTATAGATGCTATGTGTAAAAAATTGGGTCACTATATCAACAAGCGCTCTCGATCCTCAGAGACATTGTTTGGTTAAGTGATTAGTGGCTTGACTTTAGATACAGATTGCGCCTGTTAAGTGTTAAATGGTGCATTTATGATACATGAGTATAAAGACACAAGGGCCTCCAGTAAGGGAGAATAATGCGTAAGTAACAATGGTTTTGCAATAATGATAATGTGGCTCAAACTTTCTTTGTGCACAAAGAAACAAGTTCAAAGTAGAGGGAATTAATCACACATATCCACACCTTCTAAAGATCTTTAAGGACCCTTAGTGGCCTGTGTTGATTTGTGCAGGTAGAAAGTTCACACAGGTAGGAAGCCTCATAATCGATAAACCCCCTTTTTTTTTATTTTGCTGCGAGACAATCCGAGGTGATAAATGTGCCACGCTGCATTATTCGCAGTCCAGAATCACGCGCAACTTAAATTCATTTCCAACTTGCTCCCTGACGGAGAACACAGACGTATTATTCAAATTTCCAATCTATTCTGTGGCCAGGACACGTCCAAAACCACACGTTTAATCTTTATGCAAGTCTCTCCTCATCTGTTGGGTAAATAGACCATTCATCATATTATTGGGCTTTTACAGCTTGACTGTTTGAGTGATCTGTCTCTCAAACAGCCTCTCTCCCTGGCAGCCCAATCAATCATTTTTCAATGAAGATGTCACAGCTCATTGTGTGGAGTGCTATCCCAAACAATTTCCAGAGCCTTTTAGATGATAAATTAAAAGCTAAACTTTTTTTTGTGTGTTCATGAGGCCCGTCGGTTCCTCTTTCCAAAATGTGTAGATACAGCATTTCATATGGATGATGTTTACTCATAAACGCTTCATGGTTTTAATCCTGAATCCACTGTCAACACTTTTTTCCCACATCTGTGGAGACGTTAGCAGGTGCAGGAATGTGCCATTACTATGTACTATTAACCTTTCATTAGACATTGTAAACCATGCTAGTCATCAGGATGTAGTTGCTGCTCAACAAGGGACCTAATTGGTTTGTGGTTAATGGCTTTTTAAAGTTGTGGGTGTGTCTGTGAAATCACAGTGTGAGCTCTTTAAAACTTCATTCTTCCTTAGGAGAAAGAAAAAATTTTTTTTTAAAGATTGACAGATTTTTAAGACTGACAGCTGAAACACAAAAGAATGTCTTCCTTGTTATTGGAGGAACTGAGCAAACAAAAGATAATGAGCCTTAATTCAATAATGAAACCGTTACATTGACTCATTAATTAACCAAACAGTAATAAGATTCCCTCTCTTCAGATTGAATCCTTCCTCACGTCTCCTCTCTCCTCTCTTCTGTGTTTGTCGCAGGATCCTTCGGGAGTGGATGCAGAGACCTGCGACGCCGAAGGCCTGAACGCCACTTCACCGGACGCGAGAACAGTGTTTCAGATAACACAGTGTGCAGATAAAACATACAGGGAATCACAAATGATCCCACACACACTAACATGAACGCTTGCTCCCCTTACTTCCATCTGGAAATCTCTTTGATCGCTGTTTTCTTTGACAAGCTTCTGCTTAATGCTTAGTCACAGTATCACCAGGCAGACGGCTAGAGAATATTAACTAAGTATAATCATTTGCAGGTTAGTTTACTAAATGATCTTGTAATATGTAGAGCAAGTGGTGGAAAAGGTATTTAGATCCTATATTCAAGAATAAGTATCAATACCACAATGTCAAATTACTCCATTAAAAGAAAAGTAAAAGTACTTAAGTATCACAAGCAAAAGTACTTTTTATCCAGAATGGCACGTTTATTAGTGTTTTACTACTGATGATTTAACATGTATGTAGCATTCTAATGTTGTAGCTGCTTGAGCTGATTTAAACTGCATTATATACTGTTAAGTAGTTTAATCTACAATAATGCATCATATATTATGAGATGATCATATGTTGTGTATCTAAAATCTAAATAAGTAATTTAGTAGGTAGTGGAATAAAAAGTAGAATATATTCCTCTGAAATGTAATGAACTGTAAGAGCAAAGTAGCATATAATGGAAGTAAAATACAAGCACCCAGTGGTGGAGTAGTGTTTTAACAGTAAAGTAGTGTTTTAAAGTTATTTAAGTGAATTGAACTACTCTATATACTGGGTAGTTCTGTTCATAATAATGTATCATAATTTAAAATATGACATATATAAAAGTATATATGTCCTTTACTTGACTAGAGTTTGCATACCCAACCCTACCAATACTCCCTTAAAGCCCTGCATTGAAAATGTTCAAGTAAAAGTACATATTATCAGCAGAATGTACTTAAAGTATCAAAAGTAGAAGTACACAATTCTGAGAAATAACCTCACATTTTTAGTAAGTCTATAAGAGACCATCATATTTTATAAAATCTTAATCTATTTATACCGTTACTGTATACATAGAATAGAAATCACTTAATTGATTAGAATTCTTATTTGTAGGTCAATATTTGAACAGCGCCATAATGGCAGTTATGGTCGGATACATAACAATATGGCCTACTTTACCAAGAGTAACTGCGACCTTTACACTCGTAAAACTGAGTGCACGGAAATCCAACCTTTTTCCAGTCTAATTAGCAAGATTAAATGTAATCTGTTACCTCAGTGCTCACACCTTGTCTCCTGAGGCCTAACAGAGGATTTGTGAAGATCCGGAGGTCCGTTCTTCCGTGTATTTCACACCCTCACCCATCACCCACCACCACCACCACCACCTCCCCACCCTCACTGCACCACAGTTGCATTATTAAACTTGTATAAGGTCATTAGCATACAAAGCAGGAAACCTACCGCGTTGGAGTCATACATATTTATCTGGACGTGCCTGACTTGTGCGTGCATACACTTGTACTGTAACCCCTTTACACACAGGCGTGACTGGCTTTCTATTGCAGGAGAGCTGTGAACAGACACTATGAAGTGGATATTACTAGGAGCACCTCTAGTTTTAAGAGATAGGTAGTTATTCGTGCAACTTCTGAATAAGGACATGCTTGCATTTGAACATGTGCGGTCGCCTGTTAGACAAAAAAAAAAAAAAAAAGGGTGTATTTGGAGACAGAGCAGATGGAGTTTGGTTAGGTTCATCAGAGCAGCTTGCTCCGAGCATATCAAATATAGTTTACACACAGAGGAATTTCAGTCTAGCAGTGCCTGCAATACATATTCATCTGCTGCACACAGAAGCACATAACCAACAGAGGGAAAGACAAACAGAGGGCATGGTCTTGTAAATACTGGTTTCACCTGTGGTTTACCTTTTGAATGACTCTCCTTCCCTTGCTCCCTTTTTCTCCTCAACCGTGCAATCTCCAGTTCCCTGTTGTTTCTGAGATCACTTTCTACACTTTCCTTCTTTTCTTCAACCTGAGAGCACAACCCCTCCTTTATTTTTGAGCGACGCACAGTTAATATTCCTTCCTCCTTCGTTCTTCCTCCTATCCTCCCTCCTGTGAGATTGCTGTTGTGTCTTATGGCTTTTTATTCCTACGTGATGGTAGATGGGTTCATGTAGGAGTAGAAGCCACTAAACACGCGGTGAGTGCTCAACGCGCTGGCCAATACACAGCGAGCCTCCTGTGGATATGACAGCTGCCATGTTCACATCAGTGTCCTGCCCATTATCAGAATATGCACAAAGTAAAAATGGTACAGGGTAATCACTGCAGAGAGTAGCTAATCTTTTTGGAACAGATTTGTAATGTGAAAAATCCTTTAAAATGGCTTAATTAAATGGTGTAAATTATACTTCATTGAACATTTGGTTCTAGGACAATAGAGCAGAATGCACTGTAAGTTTGGGCTGTCAAATCAATCTGAGCAAATCTTAAGTCCTGAACAGACCTACTTTTCACAAAGATTTCCCACCTGCATGCCGCCTGCACGTGCCCTGAATTTCAAACTTCCTGCATTCCTCTGCCCCGGGGTCGTCGAACAAAACTGGAGCTGGAAAGTTCTCAAAATAGCAGGAGGATCAGCAGTAGTGGATGCCACAATGAAACAACTTGCAGAGGTAGGTCATGAATGTTGTTTAATAATGTCTGATCTGATGGGACTATCTATTCTCCCGTGAAGCAAAGGTGAGAACGTACGGAAATCTGTGACAGGATACAGTGTGACACTTGTTCACCTGCAGAAGTGTGAAATATTGCACATCACAAATTTCAATTTCACATGACATTGGTGTCCTGTGAAAACCATGTATCTCCAGTATGACACCTTTTCATGAACTAAGAAAAGCTGCCCGTTTTCAGCTTTGTTACAATGTGTTTTTCACAAAATCCAATGGGTTTTTACTCTTTTTTGGCCACTTGGGGGGCAGCAGAAAAACAGCTGTAAAACAACAAATAATATAACCTCCTAAAGTTTATAGGAAACACATCCAGCAGTTACGGAGCAACATTAGCATTCATTTGAAGTCAAGATTTTGTCCACCTTAGGAATGTAATTTATTCTATCTATTAGCTCTGTTTTGGTCTCCAGCAACCCCTGAGGAAAATATCTGGCTCTTTAATTGCGAAAAGCACCCGCTGGGCTGCTGGTGTTCAGTCAGTTTTTAGAGCTTTTTGGCTAAAAACTGCTGCAGCTGCTGGAAATGGCACCTTCGAAACAAAACAATGAGCTGAAAGACGTTAAAACGATGATAATAATCGTTGAGTTAGTCTCTGACCAACTAACACTTAAAGAAATACTTAATCATCCAGTTTGTCGCAAAATCACCAAATTTGGAGACACGTTTTCACCAGACAACGACTAAATGCTTTTTTCTAAATTCACATGAATATTTTTGGTCATTCACTTCGCATATACTATTTGTAAGGGCTCTCTCTTCGTAGGACTGATCAGACAAACGCTGTTCCTTAAAAGCTTCCAGCACCAGCCTGAAAACTGCAACTCGGCTCAGTGCAAACTTCTTAAATTCCCCCGTCCATTCATTAGATCCAGGACAGTTTGGCCAGCTCAAAATGGCTAATAAAGTTCAACTGAACTCAGTGTCAACCAATTAAGCAAGAAATTAGCAAGAAAATGATCCTCTTCCTGTTGGGTCCAGCTGGGTTCTGTGGGGTTTAGGTTTAAATGTCAACCCTCTGTTTGCATTTGCTGTAATTTGCTTCTCGCTCTTTCCTCCCGAGCAGATAAAAACCTAAAACCCTAAAAACCATAAACCCTAAATGGGTTGTTGTCGGCAACGAAAAACTGAATTATTAATCCCTGGATATTACAAGACTTTGACACATGCTTGCAATTGTGTCACATTACTTCTGTGCCGATATGAAGTGTATAATTATTCAAAATGAAATTGCAATAGATATGGTCTGCTGAGGTTTAATGATTTATTCAAGGCTTTAAGTTGTTATGATCTAATATTCAGTGGGTGGGATGGGAAGTTTCTTTTGCTTGCATTATCAGTTTAATTCATTTTGCAGGTTCCCACTCCTACGTAGAGGTTTTTTTTTCTTCGTTATAGAGACATGAGACATGAGGTCTGAGAGAATAGTAGAGCAGTGGAGACATATTAGAGGAGGCTGAGAGAGGATTCAATTCTGGACCAGCGGGGGTCCATGGGAATCTGAAGGTGGGAATCAACCATCACAGCATCTATGGGAAAGAGCCTGCATTATTTAAAACAGCACTGAAATACGAAGGGGAAGTTGTGTTTGAATAGATTGCCGTCATCCTCTGTTTCGCCTGAGGGAGTGTACGTGTTTTCCTGCGTTCCCCAGTCAAGATCTGACTGTGCTGTAAACCTCACATTTCCAAAATGTCAAAATGTTCAGTGAAATAACACACCACAGCCTCATTTCCAGTTGACAGATGTACCTTTTTTTAAATTATGCAATGGCTTCCATGAGTCCTCCGGTCGTGAAACTTGCTCGTGCTGTACAAGGTCCCGTAATCCTCAAGTTCAGGTAAAAACATGAAAATCATCAGAATTGGAGTAATGGGATTTTCATAAGACAGCTGCAATAATGTAGTTTGCGTACAGTACGCTTAATTTATGAGTGCTGTGCTACTGTATCCACCCCGACCGCCCCAGTCTACACCTTTTTCCTGTAATTAATAATGCTCTTTTGTGTTCTCTGCTTCATTTGCTCCCTGTTGTAACATCACTGCTGCTCAATAAATTATGAATCGCGCCTGTTCAACCTGCCACATATCTCTTGTTTTATTTGTCTGTCGAAACTCCTTCTTTTGTTTGTTTTTCAAAATGTCGCACGCAGGCTCCACTGTGCACGCACACACACACACACACACACACACACACACACACACTCACACACACGAGGTCTCCAGTTTTCGGTTTTCACAAGAGGTCGACACAAGAGCCAAACTGGAAGCAGTACAAACAGTGAGAGGAATACAGCAGAAAATCATGGGAAATTATTAGTAACAGCAAATGTGAACTGTAAATAAGCTTCAGTAGATAGTAAATAGTTTATAAGCAAGTCAATAAAAGACTCAAGGTACTGAACTACTTAATAAGGACCCAATAAATGCAATTCAAACTGTTTATCATTGACATGATTGCTCATGTTGTTCAGTGCATGTTAAATCTGCTATAAGCCATGAAATTGCCATACATAACACCATAACTGCACACTGATTCATTAAAAAATAAAGATGTCATACTTGCTGCACTATATGATTATCTAACAGCAGGCGAGCTGGAGGATTGTTTAGGGGGTAACTCAGGGGATGAATTGCAGAGGCACTGCGTGATTCTTTCACTTTCTTTTCTCAGAGATTTTGGGCAGCAAAGCTCGCCTACACACACCAGCTGTCTGGGGGAATCGCCTCAGCCATCTTTTTTCTGATGAAATCAGAGGAAATCCACAACCAGCCCAAGGCAGACCACATATCCTTTTTTATTTTTTTTACTCCTTTTCTATTCAATAATTCTCAGTGATAGGCCTCTCCTTTGAGCACTGGCACCACTCCTCATTCCAATTAGCGAAAGGCAAAGAGGCCCCCTTGTTTGTCGGCACGCAAGCGGTAATTGGATAATCCCTGAAATTTGGGTGAGTGCACAAAAGGGAATCTATAATTAAACCAGAAAGTCTGTCAAATATTGACACAGATGAGTCCTGCAAAGTATAGATACAGAGGATGAGTCAACAAAACAAGGTTTGTAAAATCCCACAAAGTTTTATGCGCAGAAATTAGATTATTTATATAAAAGTTTAAAACAGATGAAAAATCGAATCCATCCTAATATTAATATGAACATTATCTTGCATAATCCCTTTGTTTAATTAGCTTTTAATCCACCTTTAACTTGTCTCCTCGTGTTCATTTACAGCTCCCTTCAGGAGCGCAGTGGATTTACCAGGTGAGCGCAGTGAGGGAGCCTTAGCTTTCAGACTGCTTCACCAGGTTGATGTGTTTCATGAAAAGAGCAAGTGTTGCAGCGCGTGTCACTGTCTGCAATATCTGCAGGTGACGCGTTTTATTCCAAAATGACATTTGCACAATGGACCAAAGTAACAGCTTCTACCAGAAAACAAATATTACCTCAAGAGAAACTCATCTAACAAGAAAAAGAGTTCATCCTCTGAGGAGAACGAATGTCTGTACAAAAAAATCATGGAAATTCGACCTTTAGCTGTTGAGATATTTCAGTCCGGACAAACTGAGAGACCAACATTGTCATCCACATGCCACTGGCATGGCTAAATAACCTGTTGTGGAAGCAAGCAACTTGAGTCCTTGTTTTTGCAACCTCTGAATGATGAAAGTTCAGCTGCCTCGACAGAGGCCTGCAAGGCTTTTTGGAAACGATTCCCGCTCACAGTGTGACCTGTGGACGTCCCATTGTGACAGCAGTGTGCTGAGTTGTACAGATTTTTCCCAACATCTCACTAAAACCCATCGCAACGAGACGTCTCCTCTCTCGGAGTCCACTTAATGAGAGTGTAGCGTCAGCGCTCTGGCTGCAATTACAGTGCTTAGGACTCTTTAATGATATGTTAATGGCTTGGCTGTATTACCTCTCAGCTGGCCAAACAACATTAAATACCCCGCGGCTGATTAATCCGGCATCCACAAAAACACCCAATTAGAGGGAAAATGTTTGAATCGAGTTCTGCCAACAACTTAAAAGCAAAATAGACACGCACTAAAAGAAATGCCATAAGATATTTCCACAAAATTCAAAAAATGTAGATTACAGCCAAAGCTTGGAAGAATGTATTCCTGTTTTAAACTGCAAACACATAATTATGTATTGTATTTTCGATTGTAGGGCGGTGTCCTAATGCAGCAGGACTTCAGATAAGTTAGGGTTACTTTGCTCAAGGGCACAGTGCCAAAAGACACAGCTGTTGCTTATGAAAACATGAGGGTCAACCCTGTGACCTCCCAGTTACATAAGGCTCTGTCTAACCAGCAGGCCGCCCTGCAGCTCACTGCTGCTGTGTCTGCATCAAAGTCAGAGATAAAAAGGCCGGTAAAACATCTAACTTGTGCTAATTAAGTGCAGGTCTTAAAACCACGAGAAAGGTCTCGACATATTTTTGAGTTATAGTCAAATTAGCGCGATGACTCCTGATGGAAGAGCAACTTAAAAGGAAACATCATCAAAACAATGACGTCCTCTACAGTTCTAAAAAATAATGATCTTAATTTCAAAGTGGTCGTTTTCAAAACAACACATTTTTCGCTCCTCACCATTACCACCGCGTCAAACACGATTAATCGGTGACACACTTGCGACAACTCCCAGCACAACATCAATCTCGTCAGCACACGATTGCTGTCGACGCAGAACTCACAGGGCAATAGTGATTATTAATGTGCAACATCGGAAGGCAAGCTGTATGAGGAGGGAGGGAATTCATTTTACAGGAGTTCCTTCTGCACCGTACGCCGAGCCGTGACAAAGCCGTGACCGTGGAGTCCGTGGAGGAGAGGAGATCCCGTACCGTGGAGAAAACACGTGGAGAACAAGTACGAGCGGTGAAGGAGGAGAGGGAGGACGAAGAGGAACAAGAATCAGGTGGTGAGGAGTACATTTTGTCTTGTACTGTGCTCAATCAGAGTTGTGCGTTGCTGACACTATATACAGATGGGTGAATAAACCAACATCAAGTGTCTCCACAACCGCTTCAAAGTCTCTCAAACTTTACCGGAGGAATAAAACCTCATTCTTTTGATGGAGAACATTGTGGGTAAAAGAAATCTCCCTTCAGTGTTCCTCCTGTTCGGATCAGGTGACCACAAAGATCATGATTCACGTCCAGTTGCTTGGCTGCTTAGTCCCTTTGTCTTCGTGGTGTAGTTTTTGCCACAATACTGACTCACACAACGTCGGACCTTCCAGATGCATGAGTGTCATTAACACTACAATAAATCACAACCGTTTGACTACACACAAGCGAGTTATCGATTTGTGTGATCAGTGATAGATGATTTAGGTGTGTCATATTAAAGGAGGTGAATAATTTGTATTTCTGTATTGCAGTTAGTTTGTGGTAATTTGATGAATAGGGTTTTATGTGAAAGAAAACATACATTAAACTCATAAAATATGATTTGTTACGCTTCTTAATGGTAGGATGTTACAGTCAAATTGCCTACAATATGAAATAGTTGACAAAACAAAGTCAATGTCCATTTAATAGCCAGTGCCAGCGGTAATAGTACATGTCATTGACTAATAGTATTACAACACGTCTGGCTCTACTTGTAATAGTGTCAACAATCATCATTTTCCCCTTCATGAATGCCTCTTTCAGAGTGTCAGGCAGGTCTGTGCTTTTAGCTCCATCTCGTCTGTCTGTTATCACCTCTCATCAGCAGGGGAGGAGAAAGAGGTGGGGGGGGGGCAAAAGGAGGCAGCATCCTTATCAAAGGCCTGGGTGCTGAGCCTCGGTTAAAAATAGAAACCGAGGGAGATTGGCATCGATTTCTGCAGGCGTTGACGGCCCGATTGACAGCAGCTACGCAGCGTCGGGCTGTTGAGCCATCGAGGGAATCCGCCAGACTGCCTATGATGAGATGAGATGGGGAGATAACTTCTGACAAGCCCTCCACCCGCCTCCCATATCTAATCACCCCATCTGCACACACACACACACACAAACACACGGAGAGAAAAAGTAATTACCACATGCGCACGCACACACACACACACACACGCACACACACATACTTGCTGCCCCCTGTGCAAGTAATGGGACTGAGCATCCACCTGTCCGGTGTCTCCTGCCAAGCCAAAGCTCATGTGCTCGCACACATACAAAATACCTCTGGATGTCCCTCCACAGCCACCAGACACCGTCCTTAGTGGTTATCTCACTAAATGATCCTCCATCAGTAAATAGTGCCTAATATCCATGAGGCGCCTCGAACAGAGGGTGTCAGTGACCTTTGTTTTACGGCTGTAAATGAACTCCACTAAGTGATTACTGTTATTACACTGTCTGCTTTACTGCACTTGGATGTTATTCATCTCCCTGCAGTATTAGCGGTGATTCAGTCATGCAAATGTACTTGGCAGGCTAATATCAATATTTCTGGGATGTCTGTACGGAAAATATGTCTTTGCATCATCAGATGTTATCTTTTTCCTAACATAACATATGAATGAATGGTTCAACAATTTGGGCAATTCGCTTTTAAGAGTGGTGTGGAACTGCTCGTCTAACTCTCAGCAAGAAAGAAAATAAGGGTGCTTTTCTTTTAACATGAAGTGCACACACTTGTCACAGTTTACAGTCAGATTTAGAAATATTAACTTTGGCTCCACCCAAGTTGTATTTAACTGAGGAGTTATTTCAAGCAAATTCCTCTGGAAACCAACAACTGCTCAACAAAGTCAATTGTGTAATAATGTAATAATGTAATATATTCAAGAATATGGCAGTCTTTAATGAAAAGTATAACTTAATGTACAAAATATTCTAGTCTTTTTCTAGTCTAGTCATCTGAACTTTTAATACAATACAATTATATGTAGGTTTACTAGGCTATACTTCTTTTTCATAAGGGACTTCACAAAAAGGCGTGAATATCAACAGCAACAACTACAGAGAGGCCAACAAACTGTTAACAAATCCAAGGAAAAAGATCAAGTAAAGATGAAAATGTCAGATTCATGTCTGGGACATTTGTCACGCATAATCCTCCCCCACCGTTCCATTGTCTGTCGATCATAAAATTATCCAATAAAGCCAAAATAATCATAATTAAAAGCTGAAAGTTTGACTTCTACTTATAATTAGGTGATTTGCAGCAATCTGCCACAAGGACTCAGTCAATCTGTCAGCATGATCCTCCTCCTGTTAGAACCGCCTCAGAGACAATTACTCTGGGCTCCTCCTAATTAGTAACTCATTGAAATTTATGAGTGCCTGTTATGAATTATTGAGTTCTGTTTCCTAAGAGGGGTGCCGTTAGGGAAGTTTAAGCAAGTGAATTTCTTACAGGCCCATTTGTCGGTGTGTTTGCCCACTTTCAGTCGGACTATACCAGGTGTGTGTCTCCCTCTGGTGGTGAAAAGACGAAATTGTACACAGGTAGAAGATGACAAGTTGACCAAAAATAAATGAAATGATTCATTGTTCAAATGCCAGGTATGGATGTGTACACCTTAGCCTCTGATACAGTAGCCCCACTTCTGTATTTTCTGGGTTGCAACAACCAATTATAAGCAATTTTGTGATGTGAAGACACACATTAAATTAAATTCTACGTTTGTGTGACCACTGTTCAAGTCATTTGTGAATAACTGGTTAATGATTTGAGGTTTGTTGACACAGGAGTGTGGACAGGATGGTGCCTTACTTAATACATGCTTTATTGTCTAAGACTATTTATTCATGGCTAGATCTTTTTTTTGTTTACATTATTGATGCATACACTGTCTGTCTCGTTTTGAAGAACGTCTGTTTCGCCAGCAGCAACAACATTGAAACCTCCGGTTCAAATCCTTCAAAATAAAAGTGGCATCTCCACAACATGCTAATGAATCATGAATCACTTCACCTCCTGGCCTGTACCTAATGCTTTTTCTGTACGGTAGGTTGTGTTTTCTTTTACAGGTCACGTACCAAGTGAGAGTACGTTGATACAATCATTAAAATAAAGAGACAAATTACAGCAAAATTCTCCGGTTTTCGTCTGAAGGCGTGTAGAGCATTGCGGAAGTCTTAAGGTTACTATGGGAACGTAGTTAATCAGTCGGTTGCCAGTTTTCAAAATAAGATTTCAGCTCACATTTAAATGTAAACTGTCTTTTTCACTATTGTAAAAATATAATGTTAAGTTTGCTTTCTTGTTGCTTGTCTCATATGTGGTGTGTTTATGTATCAGTCTGGACAGACGTTCCTAACCTGGGAAAACATCAAAATGTTAGAATACTTAATCATTTTAATATTTTGACAAAAGTCTGGAATATACTATTTCAAGTCATACAGTTGGTAAATAATTTCAAGGAGGTTTTTACCTTTTATTTACCAGATTTACCAGTTTACATTGTCCTATTCTTTACCAGCTCAGCTTAATATTCTAACATTAGCCAACTTTGCTACAAACCTTCAGTTTTGGCCACCTTTTCCATACATTGACATTTTTGTTGCTTCCAGTCTGGAGAAGAACAGAAATTACACTTAAATAGGCCATGACATTTTGAGCCTGATAATTATTTTATTCAGCGACATTCAAAGTTCACTTGCAAAGTCTACAGATTCAGTTTCACAAGGTATATGAAAAAATATTCATATAAAACCAGACAGTGAAATGTGTGAAAAGAAGTTTAAGGAAACCATAAAAAAATGTTTATGTTGTGCAAAGAAAATTAACATCTGCCAACATATCATTATCACATTTTGAAAACTCAATTATTACCTAACTTGTATCAGTTACCTGTGTTAACTGTATCAGGATTACATTAAAATACTGTAACTCTAAACATAACACAAACATCAAGACTTTAGCCTAAGCTAATCCTAAACATTAAATGCTTTAATAATGATCTTTTAAAACATGAGGGGTGTATTAATATACAAGATGCACCAACACACGTTGTCATCTATCACTTAACAATACAGCGCGCATGCTCAGAAACACTGTATGCTAGATGTTCTTGTGGACTTTGAGATGTATTTTCATGTTGGATTTCTGGGAAAACGTCTTGTGGCACGTCAAACACTGGTGAGGTTTCTCTCCGGTGTGCGTCCTTGTGTGTTTCTTCAGTCCAGAGCTGCAGTGGAACGATTTGTCACACTGCGAGCACGAGTACGGCCTCTCCCCCGTGTGGAATCTCCGATGCACCCTCAGTTGTAATGTCGTGGAGAAACCTTTCCCGCAGGACTCGCACCGATACGGCCGCTCCCCGGTGTGAGTGCGTGAATGCACCACCAGGGCCCCGGAGCTACAGAAGGACATGCCGCACGCGCTGCACAGGTACGGCTTCTCTTTCCTGTGCATCCTCAGGTGCACGGTGCGCGGGTACGGCTGGGTGAACCTCTTGTCGCAGAGCGTGCAGGCGTACGGCCGCTCGCCGGTGTGAATGCGCACGTGGGACTTCAGCACGGCCTTGGTCAGGAACCTCTTGTCGCAGTGCGAGCAGGCAAACGGCCTCTCTCCGCTGTGGCGTCTCAGGTGAACTGTAAGCGAAGCCTGAGAGCTGAACCTCTTCTCACAAAGGCTGCAGGCGAAGGACAGGACTTTAGGGTTGAAGTGAATGAGGGAATGTTGCTTCAGGTCTTTTTTACTTTTATATGCCTTGTCACACTGAGTGCACTTGAATGGTCGTACCAAAGAGTGAACGACAAGGTGCTTTTTTAAGGAAGAACGAGATGCAAACGTCTTGCCACACTCCAGGCAGGTGTTTTCATTGGCTCTTCTGGAGTTCTCACTGAACGGCAGCGAGACGTCCGCTCTGCCTCCTGCCACATCCCCCTGGATCCTGCTCTCTTCCGGTGGCTCTTTGTTTCTACTCAGATCCAGGCGACCCTCTGCTCTGTCCACCGAGCATCTGGGTGGCTGGAAGGCAGCTTCGCCAGCTGTTCCTGCCAGTGGGGAAACAAGAGAATCAGTGACGAATTCACTCAACAGGATCTACGTGACAAGTGATGCAAGAGACGCTCACCACTGTCGCCTGCCGCGCCACCTTCTTCAGAACATGGAGAGGAAGTGAGAGGTGACAGCCCATACTCGTGCCGCAGAGAGTTTGGAGTCATTTCGTGGGAACTGTCGTCAGTCTCTTCATCATCCTCACCCACGTCTTCAGAGCTACAGCTGTCTTCTTGCTTCAGCATCTTCGCGGTTTGATCAATCCGATCTTCACATGCCGTTGAAGTGTGTTGAGATGCGAGCGCGGAGAGGATAATGGCTGACGTGAAGGTGAATTCACCTGAGAAACAGACGTTGACAGTGTTGTTAGAGGGGAAAATCCATGTAAAAAGGCAATAATTGGTTGTCGGGCAGGAAGGCCCCACTTTCAGCACCAGAACAAATGAATATCAAAGAATTTCAATACAGAATACTAAAAATATTACATGGTGGGTATTAGATGGTGGGTTGGGATTAGCAAAAGTGCATTTTAATAATACAGCATGTTGACTAATAGATAGAAATAGTATACCAAATGTTGATTCTTACTTTTAGTCAACTTCTGCCGCTCCTGTTGGTGGTGCAAAATCCTCTTCAAGTCATCAGGGTCGGAGACAAACCGCTCAAACTTATAGTCAAGGGCCGAAATATCAAACATGGACAATACCTGAAAAAGATGAGAAATGGCAGCAAACGGCAGTCTTTCCAGACTTTCCCCACAGTTGCTTTATATTTATCCCATTTTCTGCATTTGACAAATGTCACAATGACTTTCAATATTTTCTTCCAGACTTGTGTGAGAAAGCCATTTTATCCCCTGCAGTTCTGTGCTTCACACACAACTAGCCGTTACTGCACAATGGCAACGATGGCTAATGGCCTAGATCATCATTTATCGGTCAGAGTTTGGGGATGGAGTGGATGGACGTTAAGTTGGACGGTCAGTTTACCTGTGAAAAACTCGGTACCGGGAGGAACTCCTCCAGTCGATAGAAGAACTCCCACACCAGGATCTGCAGCGCTGTATTAAAATGAGCTCCATACTGTACTGAGAAGACCTCCTTTCACAGAAGGAAACAAATATCAATCATCATACACCAAGATGAACAAATCATTTTACAGATATACACAAAAGGTATGTTGAAAGAAACTAAAATATGTGGGGGTTAAACTCACCTTGAAGAAATCTTCTTTTTCAGATTGGTCTCTAAGCAATGTTTGAACCAGCTTCACAAATGCTGACTTTGAAATCTCCACTTCTCCATCTTGGTCCTGTCCAAAAGCCCAGGAGAAGTTTACATTTACATGCACAAATTGTCGTTTATCCTTCCAATGACTCTCCTAGTTTTATGAATTTCTGCATCTACAGTTAATAGCAAATTACATTTCAAGCCACTTAGACATCTATGACATCCTGCCATTAACAAATGCCTACCTCCTCATGCACACAGTTTGTCTGTTGGAAAATGATAAGAAGATCCTGGACAGCTTTACAGTCAGCCTTATCGGTCCTCTTTAAGAATTCAAGGATGAGCTACAAAACAGAAAGTGAACCATTTATGCTTAACTTTATTACTATATATATATATTACTAAAACTAATACATTTTGACAGACCAGACACTGAGTGCATTATGCTTGTGGACGTCCACAAATAGTCTTAATACCCACATTCACTCACCCGCGCTCTCAGTCCCAGGATGAGCTGAGTCTTCTGTTTGTAGTTCAGAAGCTCCGGGACCATCTCTGTCACCAACGTGATGAATTCGGCGAGTTTGTCATACTGGTCTACATTTCGCTCCTGGGCCACCTGCCACATACAGGCTGACACCAACCTCAGTGGAGGAACCAGGAGGTGCAGGGATGACAGAGGGAAATGAAGATCTAATAGTAGGTGCAGGCAGGAAAACAAATAAACACACACAGTGTTAACTTGTACTGTCTCAGAACTTAAAGTATACAGATTCACAACAATATATTTATCAGGCAACAGCATCTTTGACAATTATCTTACATTTTCTGACACATTTAATCACACCCTGCTCTGGAATAAGGGACATCTATTATCATAACTACAGGAAATATATATCATAGGGCTGCAATTAACAATACGTTTCAATGTGGACCATTTTTTCAATAAATCAATGCAATGTTAAGTCTATTAAATGTCAGAAAATAGTGAAATAGGCCCATTGCAATTTCCTAGAGCCTTCAAATAGCTTGTTTTGTTAACCCAACAGTACAAAACCCAAAGATATTTAATGTGCAATGAAATAAAACTGAGGGAAACACATAGGAGGACCTAGAACCAGAGAATGTTTGGTGTTTTTACTCAATAAATGCTCGCATAAACTCGCATGATAATCAAAAAAGGTGCACCTTTAATTTCTGTCCACAAACAAGAACTTCCATACATATTATTTGTTCTTTCAGGCTGTAATAACTTAAGAAGATGGGAATCCAGAATCCAGAAATGTTATTATTAAGGCAATTATGTAATATAAAGAGAACAAAGTTGTCAAGTACACCGTGCAGCATCGTTTTCTTTAAACTCATTATGCACACTCCGAAGCAGGAGGTGGCGGTAATGAACCCGAAACGCTGGTTGTATCTTCCTGGCCAACAGGGGGCGTTGTGTGTTCGAGGGGAGGGGGGCGCTTTAGTACAACAACCCCAACTCCTCTCTGAATTTAGCGGTACGTCTCGACCAAATTAAGCTCTGCTGCGGCCAAGCAAAACTACGAAGAACCGCTTAACGCTACTAAATGTAAAGTCTCTCTGAAATAAGTAGTTACAAACATACTCCGTTATATATACAGACCTGGACTTTTTGCCATTTCCAGAGGGCGTTAGCTAGCTTAGCTTTGCTGAACGGTGCAGCCAGTTAGCGCTATTTAGTTTCTAGCAGAGTTGAGAGCTTAAGAGTCAACTTGTACGTTTTATTTCATAAGGCTATATACACATCCCTCCCATATGCTTAAGATAGTAGTGTAGCCCAGCTAACGTTTTAGGCAAAAAAAAAAGTCTTTAGCTAGCACTTCCGGTTCCCTGTTTTCAAAATAAGAGGTCAACTCAGTGAGCTAAGGAGATTGCCTTGCACGTTACTTGTTTGTCAAACAAAACCTTCATTTACATACGTATATATGTATATTATACACACACACAGACACACACACAGATGGGTGACAAATTAAAGAGGGAAAAAAATTGTCAAATTAGCAAGATGACTCCAGACAGGTGCAATCCAAATTATCCAATTTGTGTTCAATTTAATTGAAATCTGATGACTGTGAAGGCCATAGCATTTAAATACACACACCATTTTAATACTCATCAAATAACAAAGTGACTCACTAGTTATTAGTGCTATAATAAAGATCAGCATCTCTGCTCAAACTCAAAGCCACACTGTTTGTTTGTTCCCTCAGTTTTATGGCAAAAGTTTGCAGACAGGGCCGAGCAGGAATGCTTTGATGGACCCCGCTTATGGAAAGGGGGCTCTCCACAGAGTCCCAGTTGATCCTGCAGGTATGTTTCATCAGATTTTGGTGCGATCCCATACACTCAAATACTCTTGTGCATTAGTGCATTAGTGAGAGAGGTGAAAAGTTCAAAATTGCACCTCCAGGGTAAAAACGTAATCCCTACACAACATAAACTTATGTAACACAAAGGCTGATAAAAAATGTTTAGGGTACTGGGTTTTGTCTAAAGAGAAGGAACAGATGAAAGGTAAGAATGTATGAATAACGAGAGGCAAATTAGTTCCATCTATGACTTGTCACCCTGCTCTCAAGGCGAAAAGATAACATGAGGTGCAGGTTGTGAGTTAGTGTAGTTGCCTCCACCAATAATCACGTTTAATAAAATAAAAAATAAAAAGTTATATTACTACTCAAATATAAACAGTACTTTGCACCAATCAACTAAGTATGCAAAACATTAACATCACTATGAGAACATAATATAGGATACATACAGCAAACGGCCATAACACCATGACCTCTGAAGAACACTGATTATCTCGTTACAGTGGCTCCTGTCAGTGGGTGGGCTATATTAGGCAGCAAGTGAACATTTTGTCCTCCAAGTTGATGTGTGGCAATGGGCAAGCGTACGCATGTGAGCGACTTTGGCAAGGACAAAATTGTGATGGCTAGACAACTGGGTCAGAGCATCTTCAAAACTTCATCTCTTGTGGGGAGTTCCCGGTCTGCAGTGGTCAGTAGCTACCAAAAGTGGTCCAAGGAGGGAAAAGCGGTGAACCGGCGACGAGGCGTGGGGAGCAAAGGCTGGCCTGTGTGGTCCGATCCAACAGAAGAGGCGGCGTGATGCTTTGGGTCCTGCCATTCATGTGGATATTACTTTGACACATACCACCTACCTAAACATTGTTGCAGACCAAGTACACCCCTTCAGTATTCCCTAACGGCAGTGGCCTCTTTCAGCAGGTTGATGTGCCACACTGCAAAGATGGTTCAGCACTGGTTTGAGGAACATGACAACAAGTTCAAGGTGTTGACTTGGCCTCCAAAATCCCAAGATTCCTATCAAATCGAGCATCTGTGGGATGTGCTGAACAAACAAGTTCAATACCCACCTCGCAACTTACGGGACTTAAAGGATCTGCTCCTGACGTCTTGGTGCCAGATTCCACAGCACACCTTCAGGGCTGTTTTGGCAGCAAAAGGGGGACTGCACACAATATTATGCAGCTTGTCTGTAGATGCATAGACACATTAATACACATAAACATAGGGATATAGTGGTGGGGAGTAATTAAGTACATTGACTCAGGTAACGTACAAAGTAGAAAGAGCTAGTTTGTAGTTACTAATTTAGTTAGTTTGATTTTTAATGCGTATTTTAAAATTGTGGTAATGCTGCTTTTGCTTAACTAAAATGTGAGAATACTTCTGTTCCCACAGCACAGAGACACACATTTAACCGGACAGACCTTTGCTAAATGGAAAGACAATAGCGCCATCTGGTGTTGTGAAGTCTGAATTGCCTGGTTGATCCGGTCTTCGTCAGCCAACCAGGAAAGAGGGCTTGCCGTGATCTGGACTGAGGCGGATGAGACCAGAAACCTTTGTTCTGTGTCTCTCCCCCCAACGCGAGAACAAAAACAAGAGCCCACCAATGCGTCCTTTAAAGCTGCGCTCGCATGTTGTGGGTTTGCGATCGCTGATGGATCTTTTTATTAATCAGAAATTAGCAGAATCTATTTACTAGGCTTCTTCTTTTTTTTTCTTTTCTTCTTCGGATCGCTACAGCCCGAGGGGGACGTCTGCTCCGTTTTTCTTTCTGTCAGCTGCTAAATGGAAATAAAACGCGGGGCTGAAAGTGGAAGCAGTCGAGGTGCGTGTACCCGAATGAAAAATCACTCTCAGTTTTAGAATAATCCCGGATCGCTGTGGTCATCAGTGAGTTCACAGTGACCTTAACACTGATAATTGCCTGTCTATGTTGTGCATAATATTCCTGCAGTGTTTCTGTAAGCACTAACTTGATCCACAGTGAGCTTATCAGCACCCTAAATGCAGGATTTATTCCATCGCTCCATCAGAAACTCATTGATGTGGTAGAATCGTTTCCTTTTTAGAATTGATCACAACATCCCCCCCCCCCCCCGTCGTAGCTCCCTGTATCACCAGGTTGTCAGAAATGCAATGGGCTGCTCGGTTGGACAGCATTCATCAAGATGTGAGTTAGTTTTGAGTTTGATGGATGCTGTTGTCATGGTATTATTTCAGCCTGCACTTTGCCGCTATAAATCAAGTCCACTAATGCATACTGTGCTCTTGGCCAGCATGTGAAGTGTCAGGTGGATGTTGTTGACTCAGATTGCTTGTTGAAGTGCTGATAAATTATATGTACCGTCGTGTAAGTGAACTGCCACTGAAGTGGGATTTGGATCATATCTCCTCATCTAAACAACTAAATTCAGCTTAGTGGATAGAAAACCTCTCTTCCCAGGCAGACTGTGGATCATCAGAAGGAAATCCAAAGACTAACAACAATAATAATCTGAGCTAGTTTTCTTTTGCCGCAGCATAATAATCTGAAAATTCATTGTTGCGTGTTCTTTAGCCATCACTCTTAATGTGAGGACCATCGAAATTCATATTTTGTTGATGCGTTTTAGTTTTTCCACATCAATTGATATATTACAGTATATGTCATTTTGCTTTGGGACATTGTTGTATTTTGTGATATTGTACATTTTTTGATAATCAATTGAGAAACTAGCCGACAAAGCTAGCCCGCTGCCTGATATTGTGTAGGTCCCAAAACAGCCATGGACTCCACTAGACCTCTGAAGGTGTGCTGTGGTATCTGGCACCAAGACGTAAGTCCTGTAAGTTGCGAGGTGGGGCCTCCATGTATCAAACTTTTTTGTCCAGCACATCCCACAGATGCTCGATTTGATAGGAATCTGGGGAATTTGGAGGCCAAGTCAACACCTTGAACTTGTTGTCATGTTCCTCAAACCAGTGCTGAACCATCTTTGCAGTGTGGCGCATCAACCTGCTGAAAGAGGCCAGCAGGTTGATGGCCAGTATACTGAAGGGGTGTACTTGGTCTGCAACAATGTTTAGGTAGGTGGTATGTGTAGTAACATCCACATGAATGGCAGGACTTGTCCAGCAGAACGTTGCCCAAAGCATCACACTGCCTCCTCCGGCTTGCCTTTTTCCCATAATGCAAAACCCTGTGCCATTTCCTCCCCAGGTAAACGACTCGCATGCATCCGGCCATCCATATGATGTAATAGATAACGTGATCCATCAGACCAGGCCACCTTCTTCCATTCAGTCCAGTTCTGATGGTCGCCTACACATTGTAGGTGCTTTCTGTGGTGGACAGGGGTCAGCATGGGCACCCTGACCGGTCTGTGGTTACGCACCGTGTGTTCTGACACCTTTCTATCAGAACCAGCATTAACCTTTTCAGCAGTCTGAGCTGCAGTAGCTCTTTTGTTGGATCGGACCACACCTGCCCATGACCCTGTCGCCGGTTCACCGGTTTTCCCTCCTTGGACCACTTTTGGTAGCTGCTGACTACTGCAGTTCGGGAGATGCTCTGACCCAGTCGTCTAGCCACCAGAGTTTGGCTCTTGTCAAAGTCGCTCACATCCTTACATTTGCCCATTTTTCCTGCTTCCAACACATTAACTTCGAGAACAAAATGTTCACTTGCTGCCTAATATATCACCACTGACGGGAGCCATCGCTACGTGATAATCAGTGTTCTGTAATGCAACCAGTAGATCACTGGTTCTATTGTGCAGGTGTTTCATGTAACCTGGTTCTTTGGTTACCTGTCTTGGGTTGTTTACTCCTACTCTTGTTTTCTATCAGCTGGTGGGTCATTTGAAAGACTCTAATGCTGCACACTAATGCTCTCTAGATAACATACTGGATCAAAACAGCTTTGTCAGTTACGTGAAATGTGAACATATTTTTGGAGTTTACTTCCTCACTTTTTCTTCTCTTCTCTCCTCGCCGCTTCAGGTAATGATCTTCCGGTCCGCTACCTACGCCTCCTGGCCCCGCCCTTGCAGCTTTTATCCGCTGCAGTGTGGCAAGTAGTGCAGCAGGGACTTGTGGACCACTATGGGATGCTGGAGGAGTTTGTTACCATGGTGACGGAGCTGGTCCCAGAGCTGATGAGCTACAGCCAGAGGGCTCAGCTCACCCTGGGACTCAGGGCCAGGGTCAGTAACAATCACTGTTTTAATCATACTGAGATGACACTTATACTTATTATAGGTGTTCGTTGTTTACAAATCCTAAGTTTTATGGTTTAATGAGTAGATGAAAACCATTGTAAATCCACTGTTACAGGTACAGATAGTTTAGACAACCACAGTGTAACCTAAGTACTGTTTTGGATTTTTGATGTGATCTGTATTTATATAATTTCTTCTCCTATAAATCCTGTGGGAAGAGTAGAAACAGGTCAAAGATTGAAGAGAGCAAAGATAAAAACAAAGTTTCCTCAGTATTTGTGGTCCAACGTTTATTAACACAGACTGTTTGAATGTGTTGCATTTGGTTCAATTTGTGTGCGTGTGCACATTCAGCTGGTTCTGGAGATGTGTCGAGGCGAGCACCCAGTGGACATGCAGATCATTCAGCCACATCTGGACAGAATAAAAGCTCCTGTCAGCACAGCCAAAGACCACCATGTAAGTAAACTGTCACTGGTAAACACACAGCTGTTTTCCTTCTGGCGTGGATATTTCCTGGGTCAGTTGTGACTGACTTCAGTCTCATGACTGTTGGGTTGTTCAAACCTGCTAAAAACCTGTGTTTGATGTCAGGAGTACAACGTTGTTTTCTTGAATTTGTATTGGAGTCTATATTTTATCTGTATTTATGTTTTAATTTTTTTGTTCATATTGTTTCTGTCTGTATGACAGGACACCATCGACCAGGTGGAGGAATCTGAGGTGAACTTTGTGGAGTTGGTGCATTCATTACTGGAGGATCCATCTGAGAGAACATATTTTTTCCAGGTGCGGCGGCACTCACTCTTTATTGTGTTGTTTATACTTTCCTGTTTACTCTTCCTATGTAATATTTCATAATGCAGTTCATCAGCTAGACAAATGTCCAAAACAAATGGTTTCCTCTGATCTGATTATCTCTCCAGGTGATGCCAGTTGGTATGACTTGGTTTTGGTCTGGTGCTCTCTGTGGACACAGAAGGACTGATATTTAATTAGAAGACAAGTGCAGAACCTTTAGATCTATTTCGAGTAATTGGACTAGTTATAATTCTAACACTGAACAGGCCTGTCACTCTTCACAAGAGATAGCAGGTCAATCGAATTGCTAAATGCAAGAGTGACAGAATTACGACCGCAGCATCAAACATCCTCAGGTTGTTGCACTATTTCAGAAGTTCAAGGTTTTGAAGCGTTTGTGCCAAACACAATATTGTGATGTCTTAAAAACCTGGCAACAAGACAAACAAGTAAAACATCAGAGGAGCTACAGTACATGTGCAGTGAGGAGAATTGTGCTGTGCGTCAGGGAACTCAGACAACCCCTCCACAAACACATGCTGCAGCAGTGAACTCACCGGGCGAGGACACCGTTTGCCGTCAACCGCCCATCCTAAATCCATCTCTCTCTCTCTTTATCTGTCCGTCTCTCTCATTTGCAGGAAATCTTCCCCGTATATTTTGGCTCAAAGTACGATGCTGCGCTTGAGATGCTCGTGTGGGAGTTCATATCAAGACTGGAGGAGCTGCTGCCAGTTCCAGACTTCACACAGGTGCCGTTGTACTTTGAACTCACATGGCTGACACATTATCAGCCACTTACATAATAGTAGTGTACCTCCTTGTAATCGTGTGTCATTGGGGAGAAATTTGCTGTGTGCATTTACACTCAAAAAGAAATAGATTTTGGTAACCCTGTGAGCTTCCTCTAGTGCTACTGTCAAAGCAAATTTCAAATGAGCACATGTCCTTTCATAGCCACACCGCTGCTGACATTCATGCTAATGTAACAGGTCATATTTAGGCTACGGTTATGTCCCTGTTTTGTTTCCTGCACGCTACAGTGTTTATGTGAAATGAAGAGCTACCTGTGGAGGTTATCAGGCCCCGTGGGGAGGTTTGCACTCCTTGTTTTGCCGTTGCATTTTATCTCACCATCAAAATAAACCAAATGCAACACAAACAAGTGTTAACGCCAGGAAACAGCCCTGGCTTTACTCCAAACTGAATTGCTTTTGTCAGGCTGAATGTGGCACATAGGCCCAGTGCAGGGGCGCATCTGTCTGCACCACTGACCCAGAGACAGATATAGAGGAGGGTTAACTAGGCTCAGGTGCAACACAGTGTCCCAGCGGACTGCTTCCTCCTCCTCTCCCTGTTCTGCACCGAGCAGCGGCAGAACAGCAAAATAACAAAGTCAGATTATCTCACACTATAAAATAAAAAATGCTCATTAGGCCAGAAAGTTTTCGTTTCCTTCAGCTGCCACAGTCACGCTAATTATTTCTTATGTGGGTCAGCAAGACAGCACGAGGCTCCTCGTATTTCTGGCAGTAACACAAAGTTTGCATGTCAAGCAAAACGCATAACGCCTCATCAAATTAACTTATATTTCATTCAAACTCACTGTGAGTCATTTGGCAGTATAAGAATAAATGAATGCAGGAGTTACCGAGGCCAGTAACCTGATCTTTCTTCTCAGTTGGCAGCTTTGCTCGGAGACGCTCCGTCATTTCTTGAAGACTGTTTACAATCCTTTTTCCCGCCAGACGACATGAAGGCTGTACTTGAACACCACAGAAACCTCGGCCATTTTGAGGAGAAAGGTACGGCTGGCCCGTGGTTGTGTACTGTAACGTTGTAACAGCGAGTCAACAAAATGAACTGAAGCACCAAACAGAAAGCGATCAACCAATCTGTAACAAGTCAACATTTTGTAGACACCCAGTCCTCATTGTAATGTGTTTTTTTACTTAATTTTCTAAATACAATTTTTGACTGTAGGTTATTTCATCCTACAGCAAAGCAACTATTAAAACATTATTTTTAAAGATTTTGAATCATTTTTGTCTTTATATTCTGCTAAATTTGAGTTTGACCGTTTTTCTTGTCTGTTGATTTATTGTCTAATTAACCTTCTTTGTTCTCAATTGTAGATCCTAGATTGTTACCAATGGATGACTGCATCCTCTCCTCCCTGTCTCTGCCTCCTGGGACCAAACCTGTCATGAACACCACCTCTTGCTCACCTGCTCTCAAAGATTCAAACCCTTCAGAGCACAAAGGGCATCTCGACGCTCCCTTCAACACTAGCAGCCTGGAGAGGGCGAGCAGGAGGAGCACTGAGACGCTGAGACAAAGACTGAAGGAGACAAGAGACTCGAGCAGTTGGCAGCAGCAGGTTAGAGGCAGGAACCCTTCTCAGGAGAGGAAAGTGCAAAACTCAATTAGTACACTGCCATGTGATGAAACCATAGACCTCACTGCACCTAATGAGACTGCGGGCAGAGATTCAGCAGCCAATGACAACAGCCAAAGCTTGAGAGGAGCGCGGGTTCTCAGGAAGAGGAAGCTGAGCGGAGGGGTGGACATTCCCGCAAAACAGCCTGCGGAGGCGACAGCTTTCTTGTAAGATTGCTTTTGTTTTGTCAAAGCCATGAAATTAGTTTAAAACTTTGATCCCCTGAATTTTCATCTAGTGCCATATGACCAAATACCTGCAAAACTAATGACATTCCCATCAGCCCTTATTAGCGTGCTGAAGTTACCATTCAGCTCAGATCACCATTGTGCTGAAGTACAGCATGCCAGTGTAGACTCTTGTGTTGAATATTGTTAGCAGCTCGTGTGTTACTCCATGTACTGGTCATTTAATGTTCTGAAAATACATACTGTGTAACATATCTTTATATCTGTAGCTTTATATCTATGTTACGCATATGTGCTTTTCCACCTTTTACAGGGATTCGCCTGTGGATGATGAGAATTCAGGTGAATCTCCTCTAATCTCAATATGGGGAGAATATACAGGTTCGTGCAGTTAATTTATGGATCAGTGGATACTTGGGTATATCAGTCTGAGCTTAGGCCTTTGACTAAACCTTCTCGTTTCATTTTAGACTCTCAGGAAGGTTCTCTCCCAGTGGTTACAGACACAAAAGTTCCCTGGTCAGACGAGGAGACACTCAGTCTGCTCGACATCTGGGGGAAGGACTCGGTGCAGCGGGCTTTGAAGGGCTGCTTAAAAAACCGCCATATATTCTCGCAGATCTCACAGAAGATGGCAGAGAGGGGCTACATGAGAACAGTGGAGCAGTGCCAGACCAGGATCAAACGCCTCAAGAAATGTTTCCGCCAGAACAACAGGTGGGTGTTAAATGAACTGCCGTCCTCTCTTTCTGCTTGTGTTTCTGTCCAATCATTGCAATTCATCGGATAACTAGTATATTCCCTGATCTAACACCAGAGGGAACTCCAGGCTGGAGTATAAATTCTACGAGCCACTGGAGCGGGTTCTCGGCTCCTCGGCTCCCTCAGCTGTTCCTGAGGTCACCTATGATGTTGACGAGGCCATCGAGGAAGACGAGTCCCACGACGCCGACGAGGACTTGCAGTTTCTCGGCCATACGAGCCGACTGGAAATTGGTACAATGTCACATTTTTGTACTTACTAAGTCAATTAAACCACAGCTGAAACAGGGGTGGTGGGATAGATCCGTACCTTGTAAGTCTTTTTCATTTAGGCCTGCAACAGAAAATAGTGTAATATGCCTGATATATTTAAACACACTGCAAGGACATGAATTCATGGTTGCTTGTTTTATTTAACCAACAGTCCAAACCTTGAATATAATCAGCTTGCTGTCATGTATGAAAGAAAAGCTTCAAATCCTCACATTAAAGAAGCCACAACCAGAAAATGTTTGGCATCTTGGCTTGAGATGACTGAAAAGATTAATCCATTGTTAAAATTTCTAATCTGTCGATCGATAAATTGACTAATCGACCAATTGTTGCAGCTGTGGTTAATTGAATTTAATAGAATCCGAGCGGGCATAATAGACGTTTTAGGTGATGTTAAAAGGATTTTCAAAAAAAATTATTCCAAGGCTGTGTCCTCTATTTAATGAAAACCAATCGCTGCATTCACAATACATGCCAGTGCAATAAGTGTATAGCATGCACACAGAGGAATAATACAGTTACAAAACAGTGTGTCAGAATGTAACGTCTGATTCAAGTCAGTAACAGTTGCCGGTCTCCTGCATTGCCAGTATATTTGAATGTGTTTCTATTATTTTGTCTTTATATCCATATGTGCTTCCCTAAGAACAAAAATAAACCATAATACATGTTATATTAAGGTGATTATTATACTCGACAAACAATGTGATTCGTATTTGTATTTAAGGAACTAGAAGCGTTCCATGGACAGACCTGGAGACGTTGGCCCTCATCAACACGTGGGGTGAAGACAAGATGCAACAGGAGCTGAGAGGAATGCACAGAACCGGAAACAGTTATTCCACCATATCCAGCAAGATGGCCGCCCAGGGCTTCTCCCGAACACCAGAGCAGTGCCAAACGAGGCTGAAACGGGTGAAATCAAATTTCAGGCAACGCTACCAAAACAAGTATGTATGCTTAAAGCAGAAAGAGTGAAAGGGAAATGTCAGGAGTTTTGTTGTTGATTTACAGTATATTTCTGCTCTTATTCCTCGATGTAGCATGAAGGGACACGAGCAAGTTGAGTGCAAGTTTTACAACGAACTGGGAAGAATTTTAGTGAAGGACTTCTCTTTGGTGGCGCAGTTGGATGAAATACCTGCAGAGCCTGAAGACAACGACTTTCCGTCCTTATCCCATCAGGATATTGGTAAACGCAAATGTTCTCCACTGACTGCTGGAGGGGTGGGAAGAGAGCTCAGATAACCAGCCGGCCACGTCGATATAATCGATAAAGTTGTCAAAGTGTTTTCTTTTTTGTGTGTGTGTGTCTCTTCAGAGTCTGCTGTGGGCTTTCAAGAAGACAAGAAGAAAGTCCCCTGGTCGGACAAAGAGACCATCATCCTTCTGGAGATCTGGGGAGACCCGCAGGTAGAGTATCAGATATCATTAATTCACTTCGCTTCATTAATTCCTGCGTTATTTGAATTATATCGGTGGCAATTCAGAGCATGGCCATGCTAACTGACTGTACATCTTCACCTACACGTAGGTCCAGCAGAGCATGAGGCGCTACCCACACAACGGTCACATTTTCACCGAAATATCGGAGAAACTCGCCGCCAACGGCTTCTCCCGCAGCGCAGGCCAGTGCCACACCCGGATCAAACGTCTGAAAGCCAACTATCGGCAATGTCAGGGAAACATGAGGTAAAGGCTGCGCATGAATGTTCAATTTTTATACCGTGCGTGCGTGCGTGTGTGTGTTAATACAACTGCCTTTACTGCCTGTAGCTCATCGGGGACTGACAGAGTCAACTTTAAATTCTACGATCTGCTGGAACAAATCCTGGACAAGCAGCCGTCAACATCTTCCACTGTGGTAACGGACTCCATCGAAATATCAGAAGACTCCAGTAGTGAATCACTGACTGAAACAGGTAAAAAGAAAATACTCCAATATACTCCAAAATACGCTATTTACTGAGTGTAGCTGCAATCATACAGTCTTACTTGATTGTTACTGACATGCAGTGTTTAAACTGTGTTTCTTAAAGTAGTACAAGAACAACATTTTTAGCTGGAACAACAAGTCGATTAATCTGCTACGATTTCGATCATCTGTTAATTGTGTTTTGTTTTTGTCAAAGACTCTTTAGTTCCAGCTTACTTGTTTCTCTTTGTTATTTTATTGTAAATCAAATATCTTCGAGTTTTGGACTGCTGGTCTGGCAAAACAAAGCAATTCCAAGACTTGGGCTTTTGGGGAATTGTCATATGAACATTTTCACTATTTTCTGATGTTTTACAGATAAAACAATCAATTGATAAATTGAACAAAAAAAAGTATTCAAATCAATATTTTCAGCCCTAATACACAGCTGTATCTCTCTAAAGTTAGCCAACAGTCGCTAACATAAGCCACCATTAGCTACTGGTCATTAAGTAAAAAAAACGTGTTTTATTGCTTTTTAATTTAACTTTACATTTGTAAGAAGAGTGTGTTATTCCTTATTTTAAAAGTTATGTAGCCTTGCTTTAATGCGATATTTAACTATAATAACTTTAACAACTCACACATTGCACTTGTTGTCATAATGAACTCACGCTGAGTTAATGTATGCAGCATTTTTAAATTAAGAGAACGAACGAGAAGCATCAAAGCAACCACCTCTACGTTATTTTTTATGCTTTACTGGAATTTCCTGCATTAGTGATACGGACAAATCAGATTTCTTGTCTGAAACCACGGCAACTTGTGAATTGGTTCATTCATACTGAAACCAGTGCAGACAGTGACAAGCGCTGTGTTTCTGCTGTAAGATGGAGAGATCGGCATGTCAACAGAAAAAGCAGCCCCCAGCTTGTGGTCAGATGAGGAGACCCTGGCGCTTATCGAGATCTGGGGCGACGAGGACGTTCAGAGGGCGCTGAGGGGTTTCATCCACAACGGACACGTTTACGCCGACATTTCAGAGAGAATGCGGGACCTCGGCTACTTGAAATCCTTGGAGCAGTGCCGCTGGAAAGTCAAGTCACTGAGGAACAACTTTCGCCAGTACTACGACAAGAAGAAGTGAGATCCATCGTTCTGTCAGTTTGTCTTTTTATCTGTTTGCAGACATAATCCAGTACGATGGTAATGGTTTTAATATTTACGTCTTTTCACGTCTTCTAGGAGTGGAAGAAAAGTAGGTTATAGATTCTATAAGCAGCTGGAACAAATTCTTGGACAAGAGGCAGTTTCTATTGATGAGTATGATGAAAGAGATGAACAAGCGGACCAGGATCCAGGTACAGTCATTGTCATTTGTCTACACAGCTGTAAAGGAACTGCCCCGTTAGATAAATATTCAGCCAGTCCTTTCCAATCGCTGCATCCTCCTGAAATAGGTGGCGAGGTTGTGAACACGGCGTGGACGGAGCAGGAGACGGTGGCTCTCGTTGAGGTGTGGGCTGTGGATGCCGTGCAGCACAGCCTGAAAACCAGCGTCCGCAACGGGCACATATTCGCCGAAATATCCGAGAAGATGACCGCCATGGGATACCTGAGGACGACGGAGCAGTGCCACTCTCGCATCAAAAGGCTGAAGAAGACTTACAGGCGTTACCTCAACACCCGGAGGTAAATGAAATGGATAAAAGATTATTATTTCAAAAGAATGTTGTCAGAAAAAAACGTCAGCTGAAACTTGGGAGGTTGTAGTTCGGCAGACAGGTTTCCCAGCTTACCTTTGATTTCCATTTTCCAGAAATGGAGGACGGCCCGCTGCGTTTCGGTACTTCCACCTCCTGGCTCCAGTGCTCGGTGATGACTCTGTGAATGCTGATGTGGAAAGTGCTGCTGCTGACGCCACCTTGCAACCCCTTATGGACAACAGTCCTGACATGTGTAGGTTTTAGAAATGATCAAATCCATTAAATACAGTGCAGTTTGTGCCATTACACCTTTTGGACATTTGTACTGCGCAGATACTTTCAAAGATTAAGTTCCACTAATGCAATTTTTTGTTCCTCCACTTAGACGAGCAGCCCTCGGCCAGCCACCTCTCGGCCGACCTGAGCAGAAAGATGCCGTGGTCGGACCAGGAGACTCGCACCCTGCTGGAGATCTGGGGCGAGGACAATGTCCAGCTCACCCTGAGGGGCTGCCTGAAGAACCGTCACGTGTTTGAGTACATCTCGGAGAAGATGGGCGACCGAGGATTCATAAGGACCTCCGAGCAGTGCTACTCCCGCATTAAGCGCCTTAAACATGGCTTTCTCCATGAAAAGTCAGTGAGGACAAAGCTATGATTCTATTTTATTTTTTCTATAACACATTTTATAATATTTTTTTATAACATAATATTATTGGTATGTGGTTAATAGCCGGCATCGTGAGCTGCTCTCATAAAGCTTAGACGTGGCCATGAGAGGAGGCATTAAATTGTTTCTTTTTCCCATTAAATTCAGGGAGGACTTTAAATTCTTTAGTGAGATGGATGAAATCTTCAGGGTGGAGCTGAAAGTGGATGGCTCAGTCGCAGACAAGTCAGTCAACGATGAGACGGATGACTGCACAGCAGCGCCTGGTCAGAAGAAAGGTGAAACTTAAAGAAAATGTACATTTAGGTTGTGATTATGTGTTGTTTATTTTTATGTGAAGTGACAGCACTGTCACTGAATTCTTTCTATAGTAGAAACGCCTTTAAAGAGGGGGACATCTCCAGTAAAATCCCTTTTCTAAATTGGCTTTGGTTCTTTTCTTTGCGCTTTGTTTTGCGTTCGGTGTTGCATTCTATTACGCAGCTTTTTGTGTTTCTCATCCCAATTTCTAAAAATGAGTTCCTGAAAAGTGATACCATGAATACACAAATTCTATCCACTGTTCTGTTTCTCTCGACGTTACATTAAATTCCAGATAATTAACATGTTTTTCTACCGATCACGTAGATCTATAAGTGCATACGTTTGCCTCTATAGGTACCCAGTGGGTGGCTGACAGCTCTAAGCTGTCCTGGAGCGACAGGGAGACCGAGGCCCTCCTGGACATATGGGGGAGCGACGAGATCCAGCAGAACTTGAAAGGCTGCACCAAGAACAAGCACATCTTCATCCAGATCTCTGAGGTCATGGCCAGCCAGGGCTACCTTCGCACTCCTGCACAGTGTCAGACCAGGATAAAGAGGCTGAGGGCCAATTTCCGACACTTTCTCGAAGGCAGAAAGTAAGTAACGTTGTTCGTTGTTGGGGGGTGACCGGGTAGCATAATATAGAGTATGCCGTAGTTCTTGACATTTACATTCTTCATATGGTTTCCTTCTCCAAGCATAACAAGCTCTGAACTTCTGTTTCCTGTTTCCAGAGGAGACAAACAGGAATGCAAGTTCTTTGACCAGTTGGTGCAGATATTTGGCAGCAAGTATGTAATAAACTCGGACCCCCTGGCCGACGATACAGCCGATGGCGTTGGTAAGAAGTCACACTGCCTCACTGTTCTGCATTATGCGACATTTTGGGAATTACACTTCTCGACAAGATCGATTCCACTGTATTTTCTGTAAAATATGAAGCTACAGTCAGGAGATAGTTATTAATTATTCCTCTTGTAATTATATCTATTACTCCATACAGGGAGTTATGGGCTGTTGAAAATGTTTTGCTTTTCAACATAATCTGACATTTCTTTTACACACTCATCTAAACCAAATCTTTTTAAATAATCATTTTAATTTTAATAATTCAAATGGAACAATTCTGTCCTCATATTTGTTTGTCGTGTCCTGGCATTTATAGTAACTTTACTTTATTAAATTTAGACGTGATGATAAAGTCTTTGAGAGTCTGGAAGTCTTGGTTTAGGTACCTTGAAAGGGTTTGAATTTTACTCTTAAAAAGTAAAATATACCATGTTAATTAGTGAGCTTGGGAGGTTCTGGTAGGACATTCCCTTCAGACATAGTCAGGCTAGCTGTCTCCCCTCTGTTCCCAGTTTTTATGCTAAGCTTACCGAAGCTGGAACCTAAGCTGTAGCTATATTCTTAGCATACGAACTTGAGAGTGGTACCTTCTCATCTAACATCTACTGTAATTAATGTAGAAATGAGAAATCCGAAGAGTAAACAACACTATCTTTCTTGCCGAACCAACTCATTTTCAAATGGCTAACCATATCCACTTTGAGGTTTAGAAGTCCTGTTCACAATTTAACATGCCACATGAACTCTGTCTGATCCTGAAAATGTCCATCCATAACAGAGTGAAATCCAGAGGACACCGCAGCTGCTGACTGACAGAGGAACGTCCGGAAGAGAAGAAACGAGGACACTCGTGCAGAACCTGTTACATTAACCTGCTGCGGTGTGCAGTTGTTTACAGATCATGACAGAAGACGGCCTGTGCAGGCTCACTCGAATCTACGTTTGCCTCTGTATGTACTTCAAATACTTTTACATTCTTCATGTACACAGACCTGCTGCAGGCTGTAGTGGTGCGTGTGTGTGTGTGTGTGTGTGTGATTGCATCCCTCCACCAGAGTGTCTTTGTGATTATTTATGATAGAGCCATGACACTAAAACCAGGAAGCTCAGGGCTCGAGGAACAAAAATGGATCTCTGATCTTGACCCGGTGGGAGTCGCACAAAACGCTGAGCTCCTCCAGAAAACTTGTTTATACTAGTATTTGATTATTTTGTACTTGAATTAAAAGTGAATGAATCAAAGCACGCAAAAAGAAATACACGCAAAGGCCTCTATTACTGTAACTACAACGTACATTTGCTTTTTGGTCTTAATTCAGGTCTCACTTGTTAAATCTTCTGTCTTTGCACTTGTTTATAATGTTTGAAATCTGAGTGGTGATGGTCTTATTTTTTACATGTTATGAGTTGATCTTGTCCAGAATTGTATTTATTTAAATTATTGTTTTACGTGTATGTATTCCAAAGTTCTAAAATGTACCTTAAATATATTCCATTTCAATCTTTATTGAAGCACATTTTTTCCACAAACGTGTAGCGATTTTGTCACTTCAATTAAAAGAAACTTGAAATGTTTGATCGAGGATTTAGTTCCGTGATTTGTTGTATTATTTCTTGTGTGAAAAGTTCATCCAAGATTGTGGACTGTACACTGGAACCCTAATGGAAACAAAATAATAATACATCTAAAATGACAAATAAATTGTAAACCACATAACAGTTTAAAGTTGATGGGAGAAGCTTGGTGATGTAAAAGTTCATATCATTTTCTTCTTTTTCTTTGCTTTGTCCGCTCTGGGACTCTCAGCCCTCTGCACGTTTGCAATCGGGGGGAAGCTTGAGGTTCTTGTTTCCCTCTTTCCTTTCAGACGTGTGTGGCAGCACACATGGCAGCCCGTGCAGATTCCCACTCTTTGGCCCGGAGCGCTTAACTTGAGTGGGCTTGATGTCGGGCAGCTTGCAGAGGTCGTTCTGCTCCGAGGTTGGCCAGGAGTCGCCGGAGTTGGACTGGGTCACATGTTCAGTCTGAGGCTGGTGTACAGGCATCAGTCTGTCCCGTTTCAAATGACTGCCCTCCTTGTTGCTGCAGTCTTGTTTGACAACTGCACGGGAATTAAAGAAACATGACATTAAAACTTAATAGAACTTATAGGTTTGACTGAAAAGTATGAAATGCCTGCTTCAGGTTATACTTGGGCTGGATACAGCTGACAATGAGGCACCAGCAGAAAAGGCTAATATTTATATAATGTCCTGATTGCACCATAACAGAGTACAATAAATCCATCATCAAGCGACTTATGATTAAATGCAGTTCAAAAGCGACTTCATTTCAGTAGTCTACTGCTCCCTGGTGTCAGCAGTAGACAGGGTACAAGCTTTGTGTCACTTGTAAAATGTGTTTCAGATTGATATATATATTAATAAACCGCAAGTAACAGTCCCTCAAAGCCACGTCCGGAGGCTGAGGAGCGTTTGCTCAACTTGCTGACTGCTGCTGCCCAGCAGCTTTAACTGGTAATGGGGGGAGGTGGGTGGAAACCTGTTCACCACTGCCTGAATGCTGATAGTGCCACTCTTGGATAAAAAGGCTGAAGAAGACTTTAGGCGTTACCTCAACACCCGGAGGTAAATAAAATGGATGAAAGATTATTAATTCAAAAGAATGTTGTCAGAAAAACATTTCACAAATATTAGTGAATGTCTTTTTCTTTTTACTTCTAATCCTTTATTACTCTTCTCCACTCACTACCACTACTGCAGATACTACCAATACTAATAAACCATTCAACCGAATGTAACTATGCAGCGCAATTTTGATTTTTTGATAGGCAGACTCACCATTATTGTGAATGTGTACTAATGAACTGAGAAACATGGAGCACGTGAGACAGCAGCTACGACGGCACAGTTCCACCTGCACATTCCATTTGCACAGTCCGCTATTTCATTCTGGCCTATTATGGAAACAGGCCAATATTAAATATATAAACTGTGAATATGAGGAATGAATCATCATAATATATCCCATTATTATGAGAGGTCATTCTTATTTTCAGAATGAAGAGTTAAATTGATATCTTCAGTGTCTATATTTATTTCAAAGTAGTTATTTTTCCAGTTACAGTATTTCATATGGCCTCCTTTCATTGCAGTGGCATCATAAGTGAAACCTGATTAATGGAGAGAATTTGATCATCTATCAAACTCCACATTTCCCTTTATATTTGCTGTATAACTAAGACTTTGTGGATGAAATAAACAGCAGCTATACAGTTGGTTCAGTGTGGTAATAATCTAGCCATAAAGTAGATTACTCATCTATTAAATAGTAATCTACTCTTTATTATTATTTACTCTGATCCCCAGTCACAATTTTAAAACTCACATTGCATTGACAACATAAGAAAAAGGCATGACAAACCAAATATCAACTTTAGGGAATAATTAAACTGATTTCAAAAATGAATGTGTGAACGCCAAACCGATAGAGTGAAAACACACACAACAATAAACAGAAAATTAAAAGACTTTTTTGGCTGCAAGAATCTATGAGCACAAAAGCGAGATAACATCTTATTTCCCTTGTGGTAAGTGTGACGTGTTTATCACTCTGTGTCAGATACTTGTGGTTTATTCAAGGACAAACGCTCGACCAATATAATACAGTGTATACCGTGAGATTATACTTGTACTTGCTAAACCAACAGATGTTTCCCTCATGTTCTTTTATCAAAACATCAGCTCTAAGTGATCTTTGCAATGCATCTGCAAATTTTGTCCACTTGGTGGCACTAGTGCATAGTGAGTTAGTCTACAGTGACTGGAGTCGCCTTAAAATAGTGTTTCTTTTTTTAAATGTCCCTGTGTAATCTACAGTCCAGTCTGACTTGAAGTTGTCTACTGTCTGTGAACCGTATGTCAGGTCCTGTTGTCTATTCACAATAATGTGTCAGTATGCAAGCAGGAAACTCTGTGCCAGTGTGACACACACACTCCATGTGAAACACACACATAGTACATTTAAATAGACACAGAGACAAACACACATACACAGCTCTCAAAAGCTAGGACAGTAATTACGTGTCTAAATCTGACAGAGCGTCCAACCGCCAATGTCTGGCTGCCTGCCACTGGGTGTGTGTGTGTGTGTGTGTGTGTGTGTGTGTGTGCGCGAGTGACATTGGTGAAGACAGAGACAGGCTGGCTGGAATCTGTTGAGGGAAGGGTTACAGTGAGGGTGTTGCTGCACTCAAGAACACACACACACACACACAAGAAGGCCGAGCAGTGCCACATCACCCACCTCACCACTCAGTATACTTTACGTACACACTCACCCTCACACACTGTTTTATTACAGGGACAATAAGGCCAAGATTCATCAACTCTTTGCGATACAATTAAGTTTGTGCTTTACTTGAGCATTTCAATTGTATGATACTGTATACTTATACTTTACTACGTTTCACATGGATATATTGTACTTTTTACTTCACTACATTTTACTACTACTACTGTGTTTTATCCATCAGCCAGATCCAGATACAGACACACCTTGATAACAACATAAATGATCCGAGTCTCTGGAGCTGTACTGGAGAGATGAACAGCATTCCTCCAAAAGATATTCCCTCACTGTGTGTTTTGATGATGGAGTTGTCTAACACGCCCCTCCAAATCTCCCATAGGTGTTCAGTCAGGGTGATACCTGTTGACTGCATAGGCCGTAGCATATGGATGTCATCATTTAAATGCTCATTAAACCATTTAGTGATGGGGATTGTCATGTGTCACAGAGCATGATGGGATGTAATCTGCATTGGTTATGGCTCCCCACTCTTTTATTCAGGTTTTTCCTCTCTGTGTGTGATATTTTCTGAAGCTTATAACAGAGGGAGGCATGGCAGGGTTGTGTAACATACCACTGAGTCATTCTTCTACCCCGAGGGCAGACATTTTCACTCTGCTTCATTACTGCAACAGGCAGGCTCATGTTCTCTCTCTTTTTATTCAGTTCAATTCAGTAGCAGGCTACAGTACGAATTTCTACAATTACAATATAAAGCAATGTATACATTTGTTCTCTCTTTCGCTTTCTGTGTGTGTGTGTGTGTGACCAGATATATGCATCCTGCTATATCCACAAACACGCACCTTCATGCTCTGCCCTCGACTGCAGGCACACGGGTGTGAAAGACAGAACATGAGGGAGAGTGAGGAGGGAATTTTTTGTCAGCAAGGAAGAAAGTCAAAGAACAAACGTCACAAAGTGAAAGATTGTGTGTATGCATGTGTGTGTGTGTGTGTGTGTGTGGGGGGGGGGGGGGGCACCACCCTTGAGGGTTGT
>JAVQJL010031313.1:0-10176 GCA_036024295.1 Nannoperca obscura | reverse complement strand
TAAACCCCCGTGTGGGTGTGGGTGGGTGTGTGTGTGTGTGTGTGTATGGAATCGGAGCACAAAACAACAACAACAACAACAACAAGCACACAGGTCTGGGCAGTAATGACTCGACTTATCCACTTTCACTGCTGATTACTCCGCGCACACACACACACACACACACACAGAGCAGACAAAACATTGCATTCTTGAGCACACACACACACACACACCTGACACACAGCAGGCCAAACAAACAAGACATTCTGTTTGTATGTTTACACATTTACTCACACGCTCAATGCTGAAATGTAACTAAGTACATTTACTGAAGTACCTCACTTAAGTACATATTCATGTACTTGTACTTTACTTGAGTATTTCCATTTTATGTTACTTTATCCTTCCACCTCTGCACACGCCCTTCCTTCCCTTTAGTGACCGCTAATCTCTGCCCTCATCTCCCGTCTTGTGCTGCTCTGCTTGTTTGGGTTTTGCCAGAAAACGGCGGCTCTGGGTCGCAACAGGGACACAAAGCAAACCGCTGATAGGCCACTTACATAACTTGTGTGTGTTTACTGAATGCTCCCACATGGCACACAGCAGAGCGACGCTCCGATGACCTGAGGTAATGCTGCGAGGACGGTTCAGAAGGATTTACTGTTCAAACGTTAAGTCTTGGGTGCACTTGGACTAATATTTGTGAGGGAAAATGAAAATCAGCTACTTTGTGTCATATTCCACACAAGCAAGTATTAAAATGATCTATTATTATGGCGTGCAGAGCAGAGGTTTACAGCCCGGAGGTCTAAAGACTGTTTCAGAGGATTTCCAAGCCTTAGAAGAAGGAAATCCTCAGCAGAGCTACTTGGAATTTCTTGGAACGATTTGAAAATTGCGTCCAATAAATCTGCTATCAGCAGCTTCAACACAAAACCCCTGGTATCAGCAGAGAAAACACATGAATCGTCTTGTTCATTTATCAAGTGTGATACCGAACATTTTCTCTGTTTTACATCAGGATAATATATGAGCTGTTTTCTCAGCTGCTTGTCAGAATGCAATTTTCAGGATCTGATCAGTTGTGTGTCCCTTAATGCATCGTTTCCACCACTTTATAGCATGTGTAATAGAAAAGATGCTAAACAGAAGCACCAAAGATGCTAAATATTAAAAGTGAATTTAAAGATAGCCACTAGCAGGAGCCCTAATAACATTTTCCATTTAATTCTGTATAAACATCTGCTGTAACAGTCTGCAACCATGTTAGCTGTACCTGCTAACATTAGCATGCTAACAATGCTGATGTTTAGCAGATGTAATGTTTACTATAATGTTAACCATCTTTTGGTGCGACTCAACGGTCGCCATCTTGGCTACGTAGCCTAGCGGAAGTAGAGGGGCCACCAACGTATGAAGATGGCGCCCGCGGTCGCGACTGTTACGGCTAAACGTAAAAACACGTTGATTTTCATTAATTTTTAACCAGACTAAGTTGAAGTCAAGTGAGATAACGAGCCGGCAGATGTTCCGGTGTGCGACAATCGCGATAAAATGTTGGCGATAATGATCTGCCCAGTTACAATTCACCATTAAAAAGAAGAAGAAGAAGAAGAAGCTGTCCCATGTTGCGATCGTCATTTCCGGTAAGCGCACAAACCCTAACCCTATCAAAATAAATGCACTACACAAGAAAGTACACAGTGTACTGCATGTTAGTGTACTAACGGAAGAATCCACATAGCATCAGTTTAGCGTGTTAGCATGCTAACATGTGCTTATTAGCATGGCTAAAAAAAAGGACTACCCCATAATTTTATTCTTGTCAGGCTATAAAATCCTCTATACTACTACTACTAATACTACTACATATCCAAGTGTACTTGTGTGTAATCGACATTAAAACAGAATGAGACAATATAATATTAATAATATTAATAATATATTTTAGCTGCTTTATAAAAAAGCTTTTTTTTTGGTATTTATGTAGAAAAATGAATACTGGTCAGATCAAAAATCTGATAGTATCCCTATCATCCTCAAAAGTCCATTATCAGTGAGGCTTTACTACTGTAAATATTGATGTAATGCTGTTGTTTATCGGTCTAAATATCTTTGCTTATATAAGTCATAACGGAAACTCCTTGTTGACTCTCACTTTGCCTGTCGAGCTGCGCTGATTGCAGTTTCTGTTTGTGGAGATGGCTGTGATAGGAGCCACTTGTGGTTGACCTCCAAGAAAATCACAGAATCGCACCTTTATCAAAACACACACACATCAACGCCATCATTAATCCTCAGTTGAATCAATATCTACATCTCTTGGGTCTGTTATCAGTGGAAAGGCAGCTGTTAATCTGACCAGGCAGAGCCAGAAGACCAGAGGAAGCAGGAGAGGGAAAGGTTATCCACCACCATCAACAACACCAACACCTCCTGCAGTCTGTCACTAACACGAAAAAAGGGAACAAATCATTTAATCTGTATGTATGAAGCCTTATAATCTTGAGTTCCTTAGAACAAGTGAAAAGCCACGATCAAAACAAGTGAAACCTAAAAAATGGAAAGAAATGTCCGCATGTCAAAACAAGGGTGGTGCATTCACAACATCAAGGCTTAAACCACAGAAAATGTCGTTGCTGGTAAAGAGTATAAAACAAAGTGTCAAGTCCCTAAACTTTGAGTTTGGAGTCCTGAACAACAAGTGATGGCTTTTTAACAACAGAGAAATAAAATATTTCATTTAAACAAATAATGAATGCTTTTTAAAATGTGCATTTATTTGTTAAAATAAGTGCAACTGAACTTAATCATTTAAAATAAAGTAGTGCTGACATTGCACTTTAATAGCATATAGCACTATTAACTACAGCACAATTGAGTCTGTACGTTTCTGACTTAAATAAAGAACTTCTTTCTTTGGGCGTGGTCAAAAGTCAAAAGGTCTCAAGTCCAAGTGAAATGGAGTGAAACAGACTGAGAAGCAGCTGAAGTTGTCAACTTAAGATTTGTACTGTTTACCAGGTTTGGACCGTACTTCTATAAATGTAATATGTTTATTAAAGTTAGATTATTTAAAAGGCACCCTGGAGAGACTTTGGCCACTAGTGGTGCTGATGTTTTGACAAGCAGGTTCCCTTTTGCAAATGACTACGCTCAAGAATTTACTTTCATTTAAGTTCAACACACTTTAAAGCACAATTACTACTGAGATTGTTATGGTCACTGAACGGACTCTAACACACGTAAGGAACAGCTGTGCGCCTCTTACCATGTGGTTGGTCCGGTCTCGGATGGGCTGGTACCCCGGAGCAGGAACGCACTGCTCGGCATGTCCGTTACAGAAGCAGCTTCCCTTCACTATCAGGTCGTAGATGGCAAAGTGTCGGGCGGGAGGAGCTTCGTGTGCCGAGGCCGGGTCTTTGGCCTGGCAGGGACACGGCTGCCGCTTCAGGAGCCGGATTCGGATGTTGGTCACCCTCAGCTGCTGCTGGCCCTCGACCCCGAACGGATCCAGGGACTCCCACTTTGGGAGGGTTCGATAGATCACCTGTCCGTCAGAGAAAGATCTGCGGTCACGTTTTATGAATAATCAACTATGGAAGTTGTTTTACCTGCTGAATCTTTACAGGCCGTGTTAGTTAGTGAGTTTTAACAGTCAGCAAGTCACATGACTGGTCCACATTCAAGCTGCCAAACTCCACCGATTCTCAGGAGGTGTTTCTAGATGATTGCTGCATTTACTGTCTTTGTAAAGCTATATATTAATGGCCAAATACCTCAAAAACGTTCTGTAACATGTTTTGACTTGTTTAACCTACACAAGCGTCTGCACATGCTCTGAATGGGAACAGAACGTCTGACAAATCGAACTGCCTACAACTCTCGGTTTCTCCAACCTACGTGACCTGAAGCATCACCAGAGGGACCTTTCTGTTCAGCTGCACCTGAAATCACTATTTAATTTAACCAAACACAGACGAGGTTACGAAGCCTCGTGTAAAGGAGCGTAACTCTCAGTCCCTTCGAGTTTTTGCGCTGTTGGATGAATGAAAGGCGGCAGTTCAAGAACTTTTCTTTGGGTTTGGCGTCAGACAGGTGGAGTTGTAAAGATATTTATGGTTTTCCCTCCTCTTTGGTTTGCTTCTGCTTTACGTCTTTATTACCTGAAGGGATAATAACACAAACGAGAAGCCGGGACGCCGTTCTCTCTTCTCTCTTGCGGCCCCACTTCATAATTTGGGGGGATTAGACGGCTGCGTTCAGGGGCAACATCGGGTTCATTGATGCTACATGTCACTACATCCGTCACGTTAATGGGGGTTTGTTTTGGTATCGTTTGTGCTGTAAACTCTGACCTCACACTCACGTGACCACGAGGGCGCTGGGTGTCCTTAAAAGAGTGCGTCCAACCCCCCCCCCCCCCACCCCCCTTCTCTGTCTCTGTCTGGTCCCTGGACATCCTTCAAATCGAAGATCCCTTTATAGGCTGCCATCGCCATGGCTACCGCTGCCACTAGTAACCAACACTGCCGCTGTTGTCAGGGTGAAAAAGTTGGTGCCCGCTCCAACTCTCGCTGTGAAAGAAATGCGTTGTTTGTAGTGAGTTTCTTTGCAAAGTGTGTGTGTTGTCTCTGGCTGTCATTGATATCATGGGATGAGCTGTGTGTGTGTGCGTGTGTGTGTGTGTGTGAGAGAGAGCGCGTTTTCTTTGGTTGAAGCTTCGGGTGAGATACAAGCAAAGCCCCCATGCGGCTCCCTCATTGGCTGTGTGACTGGCCGAGAGTGTGATGGGAGGAGCGCTATTAATTTCCCCCCGTTGTTGGAAAAGGTCGCGGGGTCGCGGCATTGTGGTCCACAATTAAGAGAACACGACAAATAGGACGAGGGGCGCCGGTCCGCGGGAGAGCGCGGACAGCGCGGCCAGACAAAGACGGGGATGGAGATGCAGCTTCACATAACTCAGGACCGGACAAAAGGCCTGTGACAGCACAGTGACACCACAGCAACACACACACACACACACACACACACACACACACACACACACACACACACACACACAGACAGCGTGCATCACAACAAAAATCCAACAAGAGGCCATCTCCGAGCGTGTACTCCACAACCACGCCTCACAGTTTTCCTCAGACAAAATGTTGGTGTTCGCAAATATGCCGATGAGACCCGTGTTTACGTGAATCGGAGCCCAGAATGGATGCAGGTCTGGGGACCACAAGACTCCTTCAGGGGCTGAAGGGGGCCAAGCAACATGAAGAATAAACTGTGATGAACATTCAGCTGCTTCTTTGAGATGATTTCACAGTAAGCAGAGTCCTCCTGCACACGCTTTGGATGCGCTGGGACATTAAACCACTCAGTTTGAATCGATCTGCTCCTTCTTTTAAACGTGCATAGTTTTTAAGTGAAAATCTGAAGGAAACGTACTGGACGAGGCGTGATGAGCATACAGGTGGAAAACAGATTTTATTTCCCTCCATGGCTCCACGTGGCCAACAGTGAAACAAGGGTCTCTGAGTCGGTGTGGATTATTATATTATATATTATATTATATATAAAGGTTTCTTCTGGCACTTGAACAAGGATGCACGTGATACATATTCCTGCGACTTCACACTCTTTCACTCACTTTTTAACAGCTGGTAACTGAAAACCTGTAAAAACCTGAAAAACAGCAAACGTTGATAAATGATGCAGGTGTCAAAATAAGTTTTACAGAACGGAGATGCATTCGTTGGTTTCACGCGGTGTGTTTTGGAGATAAACTGACTATAAACATTTATTCGGACATTTCTTTATTATTTATTAACCTCCGCAGGGAACTGAAGTGAAGAATGAAACACATCTGCTATGTCACCGCTGTGTGTCTAATCTAATCTGATAACCTACGGAGGATCTGAATCATTGCACGTTTTATTCCTGCAACAAGTTTCAGGCCGAATGAGCCACATTTTTAATTTAGTCTCAGTGAGTTCTGAGGCAGCGGAGTCTCTGGCGGCCGGGTGTCCACTTCAGGCTGCAAAAGAAAGTAAGTCTGGCTTTAACAGGCGTAATTCTATCAAAGCACACTGGACTGTAATCTGGTAAACAGGCACAATGGGCATTGATGGAAGGAGAAAGGCGGGGGGAGGGAGAGAGGGAGGGAAGGGAGGGGGAGAGAGAGAGAGAGGAGGCGGGGGGAGGTGGGTGGACGTCTAGCCAACAGTACCAACATCCGTCAGAGCGACAGCCCTTCCTTCCCAGCAGACAGACGGAGAGCCGACTGCATGTGTGTTATCTGAAAGTGTGTGTGTGTGTGTGCGTGTGTGTGCGTGTTGGCTGGTCTGCTGCACTCTCTTCCCTAAGGAGGTCAGTCTCTACAACAAACACTCACATTCTTCCAGCCCGGCTGACTTCATAAATAAGTGAAGAAGAAGCCCTGAATAACACACACACACACACACACACACACTTTCAAGGTTTTGTGGGAGAAAGAAGAGATAATCGCACTCAGCTACAGAACAACCTCCAAAGACCTCCCCGAGCCAGCAGCGACCCACACGTCTTTAAATCAAGTCTTACTTTGCTTTAATATTTAACTGTATATTTTTTTATAGTTAAAGTTTTACTTCTTTAGTTAAATAAATTCATGTTTTAGGCCATAATCTACTGAAAAGAAAGTCTTCAGGTGGCTTCTTTTGTCTTTGTTGTGTTATTAAACAGAGAAACGCAGGAAATCCTCACATGTGAGAGGCAGAAACAAGTTTTTTTGCTTAATAAATGACAAACTATTCTGAAAGTGAATGCATGTTTTGTCAAATCTCTTCAGGACCAAGTGAGTTTTGTGTAAATATGTATATAAATATATAAGTATTTTTGTTTCAAACCATTCATTATTTATTAGTTTTTTAAGATTTTGATTTCAATTAACAGTTTTATTATCATTCAATTAGAGGTTGGCCACAAGATACACACCCAGTAAGTGGCCCGTGTTGTGTCAAACTGCTATTTACAAGGTCGATAATCAATAAATAAACCTTGAAGTTAAACCACAGGAGCCCTGAACAGTCTGAGCAGATCCATGTTCATATTTGTACGTGAAACGTGAGGAAGTGAGATACCACAGCCTTGAAACACTGTGTTCAGGTGATAGACCCGTTTTCATTATAGCTGATGCACAATCACAACACACACACACACACACACACACAGGAGCAGGAAGAGTGTGAACAGCTGACGAGCAGCAGCTGCTGGTCTGTCGGAGCGCTGCTTGACCTCTTTTGACCTCTGGGTCATCAGCTGATGGGTGAGAGGGCGACGGTCGGGCTCCTCGCACAGGCGGCTGGGACGGGGGGGGGGGTTTCTTTCTTCCATACACAAGCACATAAACACAAACGCATACAGAGAAACACAGCAGGCGTGTGCGTAGAGAACGATGTATGACATTGCAGGATGAAGGCCGTGTGGGAGAGATAGTAGCAGAGAGAGCGTAAACACATGTGAGAGCGTAAACACATGTGAGAGCGCTGCAGGGAGTCGAGAGCAGCAACACGCTTGGCATGCGCCTCCACACACATCTGCTGAGCAGCTCTCGACACACACTGCTTCAATTAAACATCAAGGGACTTCAGGAAGCCCTCTCGTGCTTCAGTCAGAGTACGCCTGTTAAACACTCACTCATGCACACACACACACACACACACACACACACACACACACGCACGCCTGGCTAGCTAACTACGCCGTATGACCCTCGCATGTTGCGTGACTCACTGCAGAGTGAAGTGAATTTGTTCCAGCAGGAGGCGCAACGATGGAGAGGGATTAGCAAAGCGTGAGCGTCTGGTTCACCTGTCATACCTGTGCGTGATATGACATCATTAACTATGTATTCACAGAGGAAGAAGAGGGTGAGCAGGAAGCGCTCGCTCTGTCGGTCACCACCCCCCCGCTCTGCAGGAGCTTTCTGACCGTTTGGACTGAGAGAAATGGTGGGAACTCAAACTTAATACAAATCTGATCTTCAAACCACGTCTGGCAGATCATGATGACTTGAGAAGAGAAAAGGCAAAGAAATCGGTGTTTTGGTTACGTGGAATATGATTTGACTGTGTTTACTCGACACTATAACTGTTAAACTATTACTTAACGTGTGGTTTATATATTTTATCACACATTTCTTTGACTGACAACAACTTCTTTCTACTTCTCCTTCCTGGAGACTTCTACAGTCATTAAACCTACATTAACAGATTTCTTTGTTTACATGTATTCACCCGATCAACTTGTTTTGTTTGGGAACAAGTCATGACCCAAATACACAATCACTGTAGTTTGACACGTAAAACGGATGAAAATAGACTTTGAAACTGGACTCGAACTGCGCCTGAACGCGGTTTCAGCTCGATATTCACTCTCCTTTTAGCTCTGTGTTTGGTCTCCACCAACTCCTGAGGGAAACGTCCGGCTCTTTAGCTGCTAAATGCTGCGCGCTAACTGTGTCTGCCTATCGTCTGGTGCTGGGCAGGGAGCATACCTTGTCTTTGTTTTAGAAAACAGCCGCCTCGTGCTGCTGGAAACGAAAAGCGAGTGGAGAAAGAACTAGAACAGTGAAGTCGAAAAAACCCAGAACAACGAGTGCAAAGAAGCTCAGATGCAGAGTTGATGACTTGATGAACAATAAGAGACATGCAGCTTCCTCCTCACCTCTCCACGGTTGCAGGGGTGAGCCCCGGAGTATTTGGAGGTGCAGGTGGCGCCGTCCCGGCCCACGCCCGCCTTGCCCTCCTCCAGCCTGAAGGCAGCGCTGCAGTTGCTGGCGTAGTACTGCAGCATCTTCCACGTCCTCCCAAAGTCCTGCGACCGCTCCAGCGTCATGGCGGCAGGCCTCGGCGAGCGAAACACTATGATGAGATGCGTGAAGTAGAACTCCGCCTCCAGGTCCAGCTGCACCGTCTCAGACTCCACCCCCTCAGCCGACTGCCACCAGGTGTTGGGGTGGCGGAAGGAGGAGTCGGACATGGCGGCGGCCAGGTGTGACAGCAGAGGCAGGCCGGCGTTGCACTTGGCGCACTTGGCGGCGCCGCAGGCTTCGGGGTCGGAGTAGGAGCAGTAGAGCTCGGTGGCGTTGTTGCCGCAGACGGTCTGGGTCAGGACCCGGCGGCCCAGAGCTAAGTTACCCATGCGAGGGTTGCAGGCCCGGCTCTCACAGCGAGGGGCCACACCTGCACGAAACACCTCCACCATCACACCTGGAGGGAGGATACAAACACAGGCGGAGGTGACGTAACAAGGTGTGACACCTGAAGGGTCCGTTCGCCCAGATCACACACCTTTAGTGAGACACGCAAATACACAAATACACATTCTAAGATTTCTGTCTTCACCCAAAAACAATACAAGTGAAGGAAATTTACATTCCAAACAACACTGAGCACTAAAACTAATTATTATAATCCATAATAATACAGTTTCACCAGGACTATTTCTTTGGTGGGATGGAAGAAGAAGAAGACGACGACGACCTGGAGAAAGAAATAATGATGTCTAGATAGAAATAACAACTGACCTTTGAACTCTAGAAGAGGAAGAGCAAAGTAAATGGCCAGAATAACTATTTTAAAGAACATACTTAAACTAAATGTACAAGAGGAGAACACTTAAGAAAACTTGTCTCTTGTCTTCTAATGATTTACAGCATCAAACTATACAATATGTTGTTAGTCGGCACTACATGCTCCACTTTCATCCTCTAGATTTAATTCTGTATATTTTCTAAGCAGGTGTGGAGGTTTGGGAGATGTTGGTGACACTTGTATCTAAAGTAGCAGCAACAGTGTGTGTGTGTGTGTGTGTGAGTGTGTGTGAGTGTGTGTGTGTCTGTGTCTGTGTCTGTGTCTGTGTCTGTGTGTGTGTGTGTGTGTGTGTCTGTGTCCGTGTGAGTGTGTGTGTGTGTGTGTGTGTGTGTATGTATGTGTATGTATGTGTGTGTATGTATGTGTGTGTGTGTGTGTGTGTGTATACAAGTGATTTACCTCAATCAGAAATGTTATGTAAAAGGGAGAATGGAGGCATTGTGCACCTGCCTGCCGCAGACTGCAGCCAGCGTGGACTCTTAACACAGATAAAGTTTGGCAGCTCGGGGAGGATGAGCAGCATTCAGACGCGGCGCGGGGGGGGGGGGGGGGGGGGGGGGGG
>JAVQJL010031286.1:0-31991 GCA_036024295.1 Nannoperca obscura | reverse complement strand
TGTGTGTGTGTGTGTGTGTGTGTGTGTGTGTGTGTGTGTGTGTGTGTGTGTGTGTGTGTGTGTGTGTGTGTGTGTGTGTGTGTGTGTGTGTGTGCGGAATGGCTTTGTAAATGTATCTTCCTTAATTTCAGGGAGAAGATGGTGTCCAAGGAAATGGCACTGCAGGTTGTCATGGTTTCCAGGTATGTGTTGATAGTAGTTCATGCATGTCATGTGTGACACACCATTACTCCTTGTAAATGTGTTTATTCTGAACATTTCTGTCTTTTTTTAGGGTTATCCTGGATCCCGCGGAGACCCTGGTGAGCCGGTAAGTTATCTTTCAAGTGTTTATTTTACCTTTGACTTGTTGCATTACACAGTATATTAAATGTAGAATGGATCATTGGTTGTTCACTGCCAATGTAGCCCATGTAAAATTGACTGTCATGCTGATGCACCCTCTTGAACGCTGACATTTTGCCATGTGACCTTCAGGGTGGCAACGGAACCCCAGGACCCAAGGGAGATGATGGAGATCCCGGAGATCCAGGGCCCGATGTGAGTCTGCCTCTGTCTTGTCTCCATTTTGGAGTTGCTCTCGCTCTTGATCTCATTTTATCTTTCCTCAATCCCTTCTTTAGCAGAGAGTGCTGACAGGATGTGAGTCACATGTCTCAATGTATGGGTCATTTCTTTTTTATTGGTTTCTTTTAACACATATATCGACATGTTTATTCTTTTGATTTCTGTCTACCATTTAGGTTTTCTTCATTTGTCCCTTTAATGCTCTTTTTTTATTAGTCCAGTCTCGCTCTCACACAGTCCTGTTCTGCAGCTGGAAATGCTTTCTTAAGTAGATCTGAACACATTTTGTGTGTGTGTGTGTGTCTTTGGGGAAGAGGTCTTTGAGCTGATGCAGCTGTGTATATGTCGTTGTCAAGGATACCAGGAAATGAGCAGAAACGATGATGGGACTGCATTACTGTTTAGTGGTGCGTGTGAGTGTGTTTGTGTGTTCGTGCATCAGTGTAATAATGTGTGTGTCACTCGTGTCCTTAAAACGTGCTAGTTTTAACCCCTGGTTCAACTTCAAATCATTGCATTTCCAAGGTTCGTGTTTCACGAGTTTAAACATTTCTGCACGTATGCACTTTTCTCTAATCCGTACATCAGTGCACCCTGACCTCTTCTCTTCAAGAGGAGTATCGCTTGGTGTGCTCTGGATTTACTGTGTCAGATCAGCTTACCACACCACTCATCAAGACAATCACCCAGTCGATACAATGTTTACCTTTTCTGTTGTTCTACTTGGAGTTGCAACAGCAGCATCCAGGAAACATCTGATTCGATAGCTTAGGGGCCTTAAACCTCAGCTTATTTATAAAATGCCACATCAACAATTTCACAACGTGTCACTGAGTCAGTTTATAGGGAGCAGTTTTGGAATCTTCACAAAATCTTCTTGATTTCAAACTTGTAAGTGCTACTTGAAGTTTGTTTTGCTCCATTGGCCTTTTTTAGACTGATTCTCTTACTGAAATATAAAACAATCAACACCATGCCCCAATCAGGCTGCAAACTACTGATGCACTTGGCTTGGAAATGGCTGTCAGGAATATAAAGTAAATAGGCTAAAATAAAGCCAGTCACCCAAATGATCCTCAAATGAGCTCCACATTCACATTTTGTTGATATGTACTTCTGGTAAACCTTTGCTTGAAGGAATAGTTTGACAATTTGAAAAAAGCCGCAGCAGGTTAGCTTAGCTTAGCACAAAGGGGGAAACAGGGGGAACCGGCTAGCCTGACGCTGTTTGAAATTGGCCTACCAGCACCTCTAATGCTCACTAATTAACACATTATGTCTTGGATAATTCCAACAACACGTCTAAATATTGAGTTGTGGTTTTCCCCTCACTTTTGTTTAGCCTGGAGCAGTAACTAAGCTACACTCTTAGCCAGAAAGCGTATTTCCCAAAATGTGTATTACCTTAAACAAAATATCATTAATCTTCCTTCTGCTGCTGTTCCATTGGCCAGTTGATGACCAAGTTCTTTATAAAAATCCATAATAAGATTCCATATTTTGTCTTTCTCAATGGAAAAATGTAATCTATTACATTCCACTTATCCTCACAGCATCCCCACAGCTATTCATCCATTTTTTCTTTTAACTGTCTGTTGCATATACTACTGTGAACAGTCACTTGTTTGTTTCCACGAGTTTTAAATTCATCCATTCACTGTTTTGGACAGTACAGCGGAAGAAACAGTTACTGCTTTGACTTCAATCATGAGGCATCAAACTGGATAACAACATTTTCAGTGAATCTAATGACACTGGCTTCATTGGGATTTCTGAGTAACTAGATTTCTAATTGAAATTGTTGAAATATTTTCACATTGCACAGACATGTTTTTTTCTGCCAGCACTTTCTCTGGCCAGAGGGGACAGGAGGGTTTAGATGGGGGGATGGGGCGTGTAGAAAAGATAAAGATGGAGACAGGCCTTTTGACTTTTCCACATTTTAAACTTTTTAGCTAACAAACTTTGGAATGATAATATACAATTATTCAACAAGGTATGACAAACAATCACATCTGGATTTGTTGCCATGTATGACGCCATAAAATCAAGGTCATTGTGTGTGTGTGGATGATATGGACCTTGTTCTATACATCAGAGCGTTTGAAGTTGAGAATATGCAGTAATTGGAACCACGTGTGTGTGTGTTCTTGTTTAAGGCTGACAACAACTATGTGTGTGTGTGTGTGTGTGTGTGTGTGTGTGTGTGTGTGTGTGTGTGTGTGTGTGTGTTTAAAGCCAGGTGGTTGGCATTACCTTCTCTCTCTTTCTCTCTCTCCCTCTCTTTCTCTTCCATATCTGTCCACTGTAGGTAGACGGTGGTTTAGCAGCAGTGCAAGTCTGCTGATTTGAGTCAACTTCCAACTCAGATCAAAGAGCAAGAAAAATCTTTTATTGTGATGATTTGAGACTTTACAGTGCCATCTGGCCCTCTGGCCCTCACTGTGTCTCATTTCTGTCTGGCATGTTGAGCTGCAGATAACTATATATGTGACCACCAATCAAAATGCATTTGGAGCAGAGAGGAGATAAACTATGTGTGGACAACACAGAAAAAAAGTTTGTCTATTAATTAACTGAGACTCTGAGTCACATTTCTCTTACAATATAATTGTTTTTGACGAAGAGACCATATGAAGCTATTTCCAGAAATAAGCCTGTTTAAAGGGTTCAATATAATACATGAGTAAATACCTTCTTTAAAACAGCTGCTACTCTTGAATCTGCACATGTGCCATCTCTGGAGCCAAACTACGTTAAGCGTGCTATCTGCTCTCAATTTGCAATTTTGCATTAGTTTGAAATTCTCCGCAGCTGTCCGCAGTCTTCCTCACACCATGCCCACATTTCTTTAAAGTGTGTAACAGTATCTGTGGGAACATGGAACTTTAAGACAGGATCATTTTCCTAAATGGATTTACAGTTTCTCCTCACTTCTGCACTCTCGGTTTAAATCTCACAGCTGCAGGGGCTTTGGCTACTCTCTCTCCAGGCCAGACATGACCTTAACTAAAAGACTTTTCTCAGACTGACTACCTTTTGGAAGTGCAAAATAGCTGTCATGTTAATTCAATTCTAAAAGATACTGTAGCCTTTTATACATTTCAGATATGCCTAAATTAAATATAGTAAAATACTGGCACAGTCTCAACACATAGTCCTGAGAAGAGGTCTAATCATGCACAATGAGAGAAAACACCTGTAGTCACAACTACACATGAATGTGTTAAAATATAATAAAGATAAACATCCATTCACAGTAAAATGTACTTTTGTATCCAAATTAAAAGAACTAGTAGTGTAGAAGGTGAGACTTGAGGTGAATGTGATTTCTATGCAGTCAGAGCAGCTAAAGTAAAGAAAAAATGAAATGAAACGAGGAAGGAATAATAATAATAATATAAGGAAAGAAATGAGCAAATACAAAAGAAATGAAAGGAGGATAGTAGAAAGGCACATGAAAAAAGTAAAGTAGGCAGGAAGAAAGATGACAGGAACAATTTGAACTCATGACATGTACTGCAAAGATCTTCATCTGCAAAGTAACCTGGTAACTACAGCTACCTGATAAATGCCTAGTTATTTAAAGTGCTGCACTATTTCACTCTGAAATGTATGTATGTTAATATAAAATCTCTCAAAATGGATAAAAATGGAAGTGCTGAAGTAGAAGCACTAGTTAGTTGACCTCTGGATGTGATATGTGCAGATACACTCACATGGTCCTAAAGATGAGAAGAGAAGCAGCAAGTGCACATAGCTGGGTCCCCTTGAAGTCATATGAAGGCCTCCTAATTTGTCACAAGCACACCTACAGGACACAAAACTGTCATCTTCTCATGAAAATGATTATGCACGTTACACCCAGACTGTGATTGATGTTTACAGCAGTACCTATTCAACATGGATACTGTATAAAACATTACAGTTGTATGTACAACTACAACATGTGTTTCCATCATGTAGTTTGAAAAGATACTTAAAAAAAAGGAAAAGAAATATACATGTGTGGGCCTCCCTCTTATTCTCCATTCATTTTCTCTTTTCACAGAACAACCAACCAGGGCTTCCAGGAACTAAAGGGGCCAAAGGTCACAGAGGACCTGAGGGCAAACCGGTAAGAATACAGTGTAGCCATGGCATGAGCTGACTGTGCGTGTGTGTGTGTGTGTGTTGTAGGTTTGTCTGCATGTGCATGCAAGTTGAGACATTGGAGGGACTGCTGTCCACACATGCAAAGTAGACCCCTGCCTCCAAACCATTAACCTCACATTCCCATAACCTCTCACATTCAATGTGGTTTTGAGGTTGTTTTATTGTGTTCTGTAAATACCTACAGTGGGAAGTGGCTTAGTTTGATGTTATGTTGAACCTAAGATTAGACTAACTTGAAATTTACATTTTAATTTATAAAGCCAAGGATTTCAGTCTTTACAAAGTTAGAGACACCATATCAAATGTCAGATTACCCTCTGCCACAGTGACATAAACAGGAGTTCCAAACAATTTTGCAATTGTTTATTTATACAATTAATATTTGTTATTGTGAACAAATCCCATGAAAACACCAAAACCAACAACGTGTTGAATCTGTCTCTCAATCATTTCTGACAACTCTCCAGCCTGTCTGCGTCAGTCAGCCTCAGTCCCATTTGTTCCTACAGACTTTTCAGTAAATGTTACTCAAACAGGAGACAACTGTGTATTTGTTGAAAACTAGTTTCAGCTTTGGATTAATACACATTTGGTTCTCCAGTGAGTATTTATAGCACCAGGATGGTAAATAGAATAAACTAAATTTACTGTGTTCATGATAATGAAGGAACATAATCTGTTTTTATAGTTTTTGGACAAAAATTGACCTCTATGTCTAGGAGAAATAAGCTGTAACATGCTTTGGCTACACAGACACTACTTGTACTTGTAGTACAATCATTTATTAGTTTTGGTCTTTTCATTGGATTTGTTTTTTAATAAATGGGGCTAGTAAGAACAAAGAAAAAACCCTCAGCGCTGTGTACTTCTCCCCCTGTGTGCAGAGGTTGCTACTGATCCCATAGAGATCCAGTAACTGAGCAAAAGTTAGCAAATCTCACCACCTAACATAATATCAAACCGCATGTTTAGACAAAAATGGCATCCCTTAGTTTGGCTCCCAGTACGTAGGAAAGATTGTGAAATTCCCTTTCACCAACTGGCAAGTGAAAGCTTGTGGTATTGGATCATGTGAAAAGATGAACGGAGATTATCTAAATATAACACTGTGCATGAAGACATGTTCTCCAAGGCATGGTACTCAAACTTTACCCTTTCACACTTTCCCTATTTTCTCTTCCTCCTCCTCTCTTTCCTCCTCTCTCGTTCTGCCTCTCCTCTGGCTTGTGTCTTTCCTGCATATTTCTGTATGAACAATTGCGTCATGTGTTCTCAGGACAGTTTCTCTCCTTCTGTTTTGTGTGTGTGTGTGTGTGTGTGTGTGTTTACTGGAGCGCACACATACAAGCTACTCTGGTGTCTTTGTCACACAAAAGAATGCTCTTAAACTCAGTTTAATGTCTGTTAAAACAAAACAGATGGTTTTCCTGCAGCCGAGCAAAAAAAAAAAAAAAAATGCTTTTGGAAGATTCAAATGTTGTTGGAGAAAGATAGCAGAGCACACAAATGTGTGGGTGTGGATGTGGGTTCAGTGACTGAGGGATTTTGGTTTGCAGTCAAATGAGTAATGGTTTTCCAAAGAATCACAGTATTTTTATTCCAGTTTAAATAGAAAGGGTCTTCCAATACTAGCTTTGTCATCTTGAAGTCAGATCAGATAAACTTTTGTCTAGCCAGTTTAAAAGAAAAACAGATAACTACTAAGTTAAGTAAGTGCTCAGTTCCTCTGTCTTCTTTTCTCACGTATTCTCCTTTTCTCTACAGGGACCTCCTGGCCCTTCTGGGCCGCCAGGAACTGATGTGAGTATAAAAAAATATTTAATCAATTCATTTAATCTGAACCCTCGCCATTATTTTTTGCCACAGGACCGGATGGCTTAGCACCGCTGACTTAATTCCCCCTTGAAGCTGCACTAGTTTTTACTCTGAAACTGAGACTGTATGTTCAGTCCAAAGACACACATTTAATTTCCTGATCACAAAAATCCATAGCCTTTTACCGACCACTCCCCTAACTAATATCGCCATTGTCGTGTTCTTTTTCTTTTTATTTGGACAGCTTATAACAGTCTAGGACCTGGTTGTGTGTGTTATGTTATGTGATTTAACAGTGCATGGCCATACCATAACATATACTCCACCTCTGTCTTTAGGAATGTGAAATTCTGGATATCATCATGAAGCTCTGCTGTAAGTTAAGTTTTAGCACACTTAAACGCACACTTGTAGAAATGAAGCCACATGTCCTCTAAGCAAAACACTTTGCCCTTTTCAACTCAGTGCCTGGTTAGCCAAACATGCAATCCTAACCTGAAGAATTTGAGGCTTACGCAGGTCATGTTGTGTTACGTTTATTTTCTGCTCAGTTAATTAACTTTGATTTGTGTTTTTTCCCCATCCTTTCCAAATCACTTCACAGCTTGTTGTGGTAAGTATTTACCAAATCTTAAACACAGTCATCAAGAAAATTGTTTCTCATGCTCCATGTCTATTGTGTTCCTTTATGATTTTGTTTATGTGGGTCTCCAGAGTGTAAGTGTGCACCTCTGGACCTGGCGTTCATTGTCGACAGCTCAGAGAGTATCGGTGCCACAAACTTTGCTCTTGCCAAAGACTTTATCATCACAGTCATAGACAGACTGGCCAAAGACCAGCAAGTCAAGGTAATGTCCTTCTCTGATAGACATTTGACTACACTGTATTTCATATTCATCCATATTTGCCAAGCCTCTGTAGGATAACTGACATTTGACCTTTGTGGATTGTGTTGTTTATTCAAAATTATACCAAAAATGTTGCGAAATAATGTTTTCAGAGATGTTCGGAAATGCTGCTATGAGAGCAGACCTCATAATAGAAAGTGTAAATGAAAGATATTTTCTGTTTTGGAACTCGCTTTTATGTCTCTCCAGTGACTCTGCTCTTCCAGCTAGGATATAATTAGTCAGGATGGGTGGGACGCAGAAATGTTGACAGAAGAAAACACATGCTCGAAGAAATAACACAGAGACCAAAACACACCATGCAATGCTTTTCTTTCCAGTTTGCAGGTAATGAGTCCAAGGTGAGTGTAGTCCAGTACAGTGGATCAGAAGCCCAAGAAGTTGTCCGACTGGGCAACAATGTTGGTGGCCTCACCGAATTTAAACAGTGAGTTCACCTGCATGCAAACAGAGCCCGGCTTGCCTTGCTTTTCCTCTGGCTTGCTCTTTGACTGTGTACTGTGGTGATGATTCAGTAGTGATTCAGCCTCACCACTGCTGCCGAGGTTTGATTTCATTGGTTCAGTTTCTGGTCAGATCCTCTCCATGCGTCAGCTTTACATCTGTGAGACGGTATTTGGAAGGAAGTTTGCAGTGTTTTAGTATTGCAATTAGTCAATTGTCCTCTCCAAGAAGATGCCATTTAGCTGCTAATTTACTAACTCAATATTGGCAATTTTTTTCAAATTCTTTTTCATTTTCACAATATTGTTTCTTGTTTCATGTCTTATTGAGAGGGAGGAGATCAATTACAATATCATCTCTTTTCACCTATTTCAGAAATTGCCCCAAAACATGTTCAACCTAGCCTTAGCCTAGCTCTATCAAAAGTACTTTGCAACATCTTTAGCGTTGAGTGTCATTGTATGTACTTACCATGTTATTTATGTAGAAAACATTTAAGTTTGTAGTTTAAAAATATAGTTTCACAATTTGGGAAATGCACATATTGGCTTTCTCTCCAAGAGTTACATGAGAAGATCAAAATTAATGTCACCATTATGTCTATGTGATAATCACTGGAGACAGGAGGCAATTAGCTTAGGTAGCATGAAGACAAAAGAAGGGCAGAAAAGCTAGCCTAGCTTTTGTTTAATAATGTATTGTTTAATCTGTACACAAACTGAAATGTTAAACCTAAACTTTGTGGTGTTTAAGGGAGAATATGTTTTACCTATTCATGTGTATGTACAGATTCAACAAATGAACTACAGATAGTTAGTGAGCTAGAGGTGCTCTAGGGTTACTTTGAAAACAACCGGGCTAGCTGTTTCCCTGTTTGCTACGCTAGGCTAATCACCTCCCAGCTCTACCTCTGTAAATTATGCACACACAGTCATGGAAATTGTATGGTAATTCCAGGAAAGAAAGCATATATATGTATATATGTATATATATGTGTGTGTGTGTGTGTGTGTGTGTGTGTGTGTGTGTGTGTGTGTGTGTGTGTGTGTGTGTGTGTATATATATATATATATATATATATATATATATATATTTCCCCCAAATCTTTACAATTTCTTTGAGGAGTTTATAGGTAACTACATGCGAGCTAAGTAGGGTTATTTTGAAAAGATTTACAAGTGCATCCATGCCAGTGTTTTCAGGTTGTTTCTTACTGGTTTCTTGAAAAGCCCCAGGTTTAGGATGAAAAATGCTCACCAAGTGTGGGCAGAAGGCTAAAACAAAAACAAAAACATGAGCTTTTACATTTGTCCAGCTTAGTGTGGATGTACTTCTACACATTGATTATATTTCTTGACTAACAACTGCTTCAAAATCTGTTTAAATCCAAAGAAAATTTAGCTATGTCTTGGATGGATTGGTGGCAAGCTTTCTGGCCAACACAAATAAGAGTTTGTAGGCATATTTTATCAGTTTTAACAGAGGCTAACCATTTCCTCCTGATCCCAGTCTTTGTGCTAAACTAGCACAATTCAGATCTATGTAACGCTAATGGATGATGAAATAGATATCAATCCTCTCTGTTAATTCTTGGAAAATTGTAAAAAAGATTATTTGTATTTGTTGGAATGTTTTTTAATGTCATTCATTTTCTTCTGATTTTTGTGTCATTTCTGTGTGTGTTCAGGGCAGTGAGAGACTTGAACTGGATGGCTGAGGCCACGTACACAGGCAAAGCCCTTGAATTTGCTCTTACCAACACAATCAAGCTGATGACGCTAGAAAACCGAGTTGTTCTTGTTCTCACCGACGGACGTTCTGATATTTCCAGGGACAAAATTCCCCTCAACGTCCTCTGTGGTAAAGACCTCCGGGTGAGTACAATACACCTAGATGGACACAACAAACGTTTATGCCACATTCGTAGACCCTTAAACCTAAATACTAAAGTACCCGCTAACCTAAAAACCTCTTTCCTCTTTTCCAGGTTGGTGGTTTAGGAGTAAAGGACTACTCAGGCCGTCAGCCCAATCAGGAGCAGGTTGGGGAGATGGTTTGTAAGAATGATCCCAAACCAGGCTTTTCCTTTGTCCTGGACAACTTTGCCGAGCTGCTAGATGACACTTTTCTGCAGAACCTCACATCCAGAATCTGTCAAGGTAACATTACATACATGTAATGGTCATGTCCATCAACTGAATATTTTGTACCCGCTCCAAATAAACTGACTTAACCCCTGTTGTTTTCTGTCCAGATAAGAGGTGCCCAGACTACAAATGTCCCAGTAAGTCTGTTCTTCTTTTTCAGTAATAATAGGTTTAGATTTGGTTGGACTGTGGTTCACTCTTTTTAATGTTTAACTTGTCTTACTGCTGTGGCCCAGTTTGCCATTTATATCTATATACACATGCAAATAATCAGATGCAACAAAGACACAAGGCACAGCAAATGGGTGTTAAAATAAAATACAACAACCAACAATTTAAACCTGTAAAATGTACAAGTGAACTTTAAATATAATAATGCTATTGGACTCTCTTACACCTTGCTGTCTCTACTACAAACAGCTATTGATCAGATGCATTGTGCGTGTGTGTGTTGCAGTTTCTTTCTCTGAAAGTGCCGATATTTTGATAATGATGGACAGCTCGGCCAGTGTGGGCCAGAAGAACTTTGAGACAAGCAAGACCTTTGTGCGCAAACTGGCCGAGCGTTTCCTTACTGCCGAGAGGAAGAGGGACGTCTCCATCAAAGTGGGTGTGGGCCAGTACAGCCGAAACGCACGCATGGAGCAGGCACCAACTACCAATTTGACCCTGCTGTCTTATCACATTGAAGAGGCGGCATTCCAAAACGACGGCACCAACATGTTAGAGGCCATGGGATTTGCCGTTAGTAGTTTACGCGGCCGTGGAGACGCATCGGGAGGCAGGAAGAAGCTGGTGATGTTCTCCGATGGAAGGTCTCAGGCCGTCACCGAGCCTTTGCTTACGAAGCGTGTTCGTGAGGTGGCGGACGCCGGGGTGGAGCTCTTTGTCATTGCTGTCGGCAGCCAAGTCAATGAAGTCAACCTGCGCACACTGGTGAGCAGGGGGCGGCAGGATGACATCACCTATGCCCAGCGCCACCTGTTCCGTGTCCCAGACTACCCCTCTCTGCTCCGCGGGGTCTTCTACCAAACCGTCTCCCGCAGGGTGTCCATGCCCTGAGGGCAGGGCCCCGATCAATAGGACAAACACGCTTTAGATTTTTAGTCCCAATATGAATATTCAGTCTCACCCATTTACCATACACTGTGTTTGAGTACTTTTAATTAAAAAAAAAAGAAATGTCAAAAAACGACAGATGATTGTGTGGCGACAAAAGGAAATGCAATGGGAATATTTTTCTTCTCAGCCTGTGTACGTTCCACCTCCTATGCTGGGATCATTAGACCATAACCCAAGTGATGGTGCATTTTAGAGTTTTAGAGCTTGTTGTGACATCGCACAACTGGGAGGATTTTAGAAGTTCAGGGTAAAAATGTCCCAAATCAAAAAGAGTTGCTTCGGTCCTGGAGAGCTATCAGTAATAGCCACAACTAAACTTGTTTCTAGGTTTTAAATACATTGGGCTGATTTCTACTCAGGTATTCTGCATCCCTGCATCACTTTCAGCTAGTCTGGACACATGTTTTGGTTTACTTCAACTAATTAGTGTGGGTTGAAAATGGTTCATTAAGGCTACAGTCTCCCTCTCTCCAGGACCGGAGCTCCTGCCATTTGAAGGATTTGTGTTGAGGGTTTAATGTGGACTAATTTGTGTACCATTACCATTCTTTCAAGTGGTGTCGGATGTGTGGTGTCACAATTTTACAAAAAAACAACATAAGTGAACCAGCCAACCAGCAGCTGTGAAGTGAAAACATAGACATTCTTTGGCGTGAGCTTGCTGTACCTAAATGATTGTTAACCTGGACAACTGGCTCATGATTGGACAGTTGACGTTAATTTAGGTTTTGAGCCCTATAAAGCATATCTCAAAGGTCAATTGGAAAAGCCATGACATATTCCCACTTGGTGAAACCTCACCCAACATCACTTGAAAGCTCTATTAGATCACCAATCTGACATGACATCAACAGACTCTCTATTGCAGTAGATAAGCATCTGTCAAACAAACACACACACACACACACACACACACACACGCACACCTACGTACTTCATCAGTGAGGTAGGAAAACATCTGTCATGGTTGAAGGCTGGAAAATAAACCTAATGGGCCCCCATACGCACACAGAAAACACACAGACACCTTTTAGATTCCTTCACCTTCAGTTTTGTTATCATCAGTGGCCCAGAGTCACTGTACTGTTGTTATTATCTGTGGTGCTATTAGTCTCAGTGTATCAGCCTCTACATGTTGTTAAAGAAGATATTTTTACCTGATGACACAAAATCTCAATAGTGTTGTAAGAACTCCTTCAATAAAGGTTGCTACACGAAGGTGTCTCAGCTCACGTTTGTCCATGCACACACCAGTTTTGCTTCATCCACTCATTTCTGTGTTAGATGCAGTTACACAGAGATCCTACAGGTACATAGTCACCCGGTGTAAGTGAGATGCAGACTTGCATATCGTCTGCTTAATTATGATAAACTACTTTATGATTTTTTATAATTTGGCCTAAGGGAAGCATGTAGAGATTGAACAGGAGCGGTCCCAAGATGGACTCTTGTGGAACCATGGCCATCTGTTCGGACAGTTTCCAATGAAGACATAATACTTTCTGTCTTAAATATATGACTTGAATCATTTTAGGACATTCCAGAGAGTCCCACCCATTTTTCTAATCTATGTTGGAGAATTGAATGATCCACAGTGTTAAATGCAGCAGTAAGGTCTAACAATACTAAGACAGAAACTTTATTTTTTAGCACTTTTATGAGTGCAGTCTCTGTGCTATGTGCTGTGGTGATGCCGAAATCCTGATTGAAAGTCATCTAAGCAATATTTTTTCGTTTTTAAAAAGTCACTGAGTTGTTGGTGAACAACTTTTTCAATGACCTTCCCTAAAAATGGAAGGTTTGATATTGGCCAATAGTTGTTCAGTATGGTAGCATCTAGGGTATTCTTCTTTAGGACAGGCTTAATGTTTGCAGTTTTTAGACCCTTTGGAAAATACCAGATATAAGGGAGTTGTTAACTATGACTATGATTAGTTGTTTCATCAGACTGCTCAAAACTTTTTAAAGAAACTAGTGGGTAAAATATCAAGACAACAGGTGGATGAGTTTAGGTTGGAGATTATTTCTTCAAGCGTTTTGTCTACAGTGGGATTCAATTGTGTCATGCCTACCAAGGTATTTCTGGAAGACGGTAGTGTTGATGCTTTTTTGTTTGGCATTGTGGAGTTAATTGTGTTTCTGATGCATTTAATCTTGTCATTAAAAAAAGGATGCAAACTCACTGCATTTGCTGGTAGAGACGAGTTTCTGTCCACTAGCCACTAACATGGCTGCTAACGTTTGAGTCTTGTTTATTACCCTTAATAACTTTAATTCACCTACTTCATTGCTGATCTGGGACACACGTACGTTGCTACAAGTGAGTAAAAAAGAGAAAATGGATGCAAACTTTAAAACTTTAAAACTAGTTAAAACTATTTTGTTTTTCGGTTGTAAACATTCATTAGAATTTGCAGACTCACTCAGCTTTGACCTACTGTGTTTTCTGTGGCTGTGTGCACAGTTTTTAGCCATGCTAGTGGTGTTACATTAGGACAATGTTGATAGGTGAAGTGGGCTAGTGAAATATCAGTGGATTGGATACAGTGAATGAATTGCTGTAAAAATTTGTATAAATATTAATGATGATTATTGACTCAATTTCTATGGGTTGGATTGGCACCCTTAACTGAGTTGGTGGCCATGGTCAACATTACCTTTCAAACATCAGCATGAAAGAATTGTCATTGTGAGTATGTTGACATTAGCATTTCGCCCAAGCACCCCTTTGCTTCTCAAAACAACAAAACTGGTTTGGAGTGGCAAAAGTGGGTGTATGTTTTAAACCTGTAATAATAAGGCCAATCATCTGACTTCTAATTTTTCGACGCTGTTGTGCTTTAGTGATGTCGTCAATTAACTTAGTAAGTAAAATGTTAATAATTGTTCATAATAACAACTAATAAAGATGCACAAAAGTATGGCCAAAAGACCCAGGTTGTTAAAAAGCAGGTTTTTCTTTAATTAAACAGTAATTCAGCAGAAAAACAGCTGAGTGACAGTGTGACTTAAAGTGACCTAAATCCAAGTCCCAGGGCAAAACCACTGTCAACAAGTATCTGCCTGCTAAGGTGCCCTTGAGCAACACATCTTTACCTGCTCCAGGGCTGCTGTACTGCAGCTGAGCCTGACCTCTGACCTCCCTGTTGAAGAGGGGTAAGATAGAATAAAGAATTCCTCCTTCGAGGGTCTTGAGTGTATCACTACAAACATCTTTTTGTTGTATCCTAGTCTTCACTACCGGATGTGCAGAAAATATAGCGCATGGACACGAAGATGTTAAATTGTCTTCCTCTGTATGGCTCAACAAAAGACACATGTTTTATATAAAATCTTCACACTCCAACTGCAGCAGAATTTCAGTGGAACTGTCTCAGATAGAGTTACTTTGCTGCTTTTTTCCTGTGGTCCTGATTTTGAGCCACAGTTTTGATCGTAGCTGTGTGCATTTGTGTGTGTGTGTGTGTGTGTGTGTGCGCACGCGTGCGCATGTGTTTGTGTGTGTGCATGTGTGTCTGGACTGTTTGATACATCTCTTCCTGTCTCTAAGTCATTTGTGACGATCCAGAGCCAAAACTGCACTTATCAGATCATTCCCTGCATGTGTGTTTGTGTACATGGGTGTGCCCTCTTGCATAGTAATGCATATTTCTGTGCATGATATACAGCCTGTTTTCATATATATATATCTGTGTGTTTGTGTGTGTTATGGAGGACTGTTCCTTAGAAATTTGTCTTGGCTCCTCTGTAGTTTTTCTGAGACCCAATTTCCTCCCTTATCCTGTTTTCTGAAGCCAAAGCATTTGGACCTCTCACTACCATTTTACTGTCAGACCTTAGCACAAACCTTTTCCACCGAAATTCACTGGTAGTGACATAAGTTTTGCAAATGGATTTGGTACATGTGCATGATTTGTACTCTGCTTTGTGTGTGTGTGTTTGCATGTTCATGGTGCACTGAGGTAACAACTCCCAGCTGCCTTGTCTGAACAGAAAGCACATCTGGAGAAAAGGAGGGAAAAAAATTCCTACAAGAAGCAAAAGAGACAGAGGAGTAAATGTGAGCTTATCATACATTTAATGTAATATCCTGCTTATTTGTTCTTAAATATAACATTTCAGATTCAGGAGCTGCACTGGAAAACATCTGGAAGAACTGTATCACATACATACACAGACAGTCATAGAGATTAGCACTGAATGTAAATAACCTGTAGTCTTGTGCGCCTGTGCATACAGCAGAAAGCATGAGCATGTATCTGCTGTTTGACTGTGTGGATTTGTGCTTTTGCATTTGATTGCACATGCTTGACTTACTTATATGTTTCCATTGTCACCTTCCCTGTGTGCATCCATGCACATGAAGTGAATTGAGTCGTCCTTTGTGTGTTTTCTGTGGAACGGTTTGTTTCAGCGACATTGGGAGAATTGAGTTGTTTATGATTCTGGAACTGATTATGCAGAAATCCCCCAAGACTGAAATGCTCTTTAAGTCCATGTGAAAGAAAAAGAAAAAATTAAGAGTGAGAGAGTGTGTGTGTGAGAAAGAGGGAAACAGAGAGAGAGAGAGAGAGAGAGAGACAGAGACAGACAGAGACTGGTTTGCTCCTATTTGGGAGGGAAGTCATTCCTATTCTATGAGTCACACTTTTAAAAGAGACCAGAACCCCCCTTCCACATCTCTCCATCACACACACACACACACACACACATGTTGCTCCACTCCTCTCTTCTTCTCTTTTTAAGGAAAAACCCTGCACTGGCCAAGACAGAGAGAAGAGATTCAGAGAGTAATAACTCTGGTCAGCAGCTGCCCTTCTCCTCCTCCTCCTCCTCTTCTTCTTTACTCTCACATCTGCACTTGGTCCTTGGTCACCTTGGCAAAATGCTGACTGCTGCCTCACCTCCAACCACCTCCACACTGTTCATAGCCCACTATGCATTCAGATAAAGTTCAACTAAAAATCATGCAGGACTAACACTTGATATTGATACAAGTGTGATATTCTTAAAAATATGTCTCTGCTCAGTCACATCAGCACCTTCCACACTCAGCTGATCCAAAACACCTCTTCACCTCCCTCTCTGAACTGATCAGGCCTATCATGTAACGGATGTGGACTTGGATGTAAAAGGCCTGTTCCTCACATCCCCTCCTGTGTTCTGGCCTGGATAACACATTAGTGGCGGTGTTACCAGTTAATGCACTGGCAGCTCTGCAGGCCACATCAGAAAAATCCAAGCAAATTGAACATGGACGTGTCACTGCTGCAGCCAACACATCAGCAACAATGAAATGAAAAGAAACACGCTTCACATACATTCACAGAGTGTAAGTGAGTGTGCAGATGTGTACAGACATGGTAAATCCTCTGAAAGGGAGACCTCCCACCATGTCCACAAACACATACAAATAGGCATACAGCCGGCTGAAGCACCTACATGGGTATAAACATGGCCAGCAGACTCATGGACAGTCTGTCAGTGTTTACACCGCCTATAAACTCCTCTCACTCTGCCTACTAATTGCAAGCAGACCACAAGGAACACAAGGAAGGGCCATCTGAGTGTGTGTTTATGAGTATGAGAGGGTTCGGTCTGCTCTTTGTCATGTTCCATTTCATTCATACTCACCACATGTATGGGATTAACTGTGAAAATCATCTAAATGCTCTATCTCAGGGACATGAAAGCTCAGCGTGTCCCCAGGGTTCCTCTGAAGGACACATCTATAACAAGATCACGTCTCCTGATACTGAGGGGACATTACAATGTGTTTGTAAAGTGGAAGGCATCTTCTAGGGGGGATCTGTTCAAATCTCCAGCTGCGCGCTGGCATCCTTTACTGGTGCACGGCAGTAATACGCTACTGCTACAATAGGCCACGGATACCCGGGTGCGCGCGCGCGCACACACGGGTTCCTGCAGAGCCATGGCGCCTCCAAGCGGACAGCAGTGGGCACTGGGGTGCGTCGTGCGCGTACAGGAGGAGGGATCAGAGCTTGTCGCTGGGCTGGACCGGGACAGAAGAGCGAACCGACGGCTCTTCTGCGTGAAGTAAACGCGCATCCAGGGCTTTATTTCCCATTTTCTTTCTCCTGTAGCCCCCTTTTCTTTGTCGGCTTTCCCTCCTGCTGAGATGAGGACATAATCAACAGAGGATCAGCTGCTCGCGAAGTTTTAAAGTTGTTGCAAAGAGTTTGGGTAAGCAGCGGTCTCTCTCTCTATATATCTCCCTCTCTTTCCTTGTGTGTCTCTGCTTCTATCTCTCTGTCTCTCTGCATGTCTAAAAACGTTCTCTCATCAACTGAAATTGGGGCATTTTTTTCTAAATAAACGATTGCGCGAATAAACAATTGATGCAATTGAACTCCTTCAACATCCAAAAAGAAATTGTCCTAGAAAAAAAATCGAAATAGAGCATGTGATATATCAGTCGTGCTGTTATCTCTGGATATTTCTTTGCGTGATATTTACCTAAGCAGCGATGAAAGGCTACGAGGACTCCCCCTCACTCTCCTGGCCTGGACAGCGCAGAGAGCTGTGGGAACATCTGCAGGAGCGACTCCTCCGCAGAACACAGCTGCCTGTCCGCTGGAGGGAGCCACAGCAAAGCGTGTGACTGACTGTGGGCTGCTATTTTAAAGAAGGCCTAAATAAATGAGTCTGAAAATTGCTCCATGATTTCAGTGAATTGCATTGGAAATTAATAATTGTGTTATGTGAGTGTTTTTGTGAGAGTGCATACTGTAAAATACAGTGTGAAAATACATTATGCTGCAGTGTACATGAGCGGGCAGATGGTCTGGTGGTGGACACTTGCTGGGTTGAGATCTTCAGTGTTTAGACCGACTGTAGGATTGCTGACATGTTGATACCATGTTAGCTGGATGTGAGGGCAGTCACCTGCCCTCTGGAGGCCTTACCTTCCCACACAGCAAGCATGGCTGGATGATTAATCGGGCAAAGCGGGCACTGCTCAACCCTCAGGGGCCCTGAATGACTCATATTAAGTGTGTGTCAGTTGCGTGGCTTGTGGTCATTTCTCTTTTTTGTTTGGAATGTACATGGTGCATATTCCTATAAACATTTGCGTTTTAGCCAAATGACAAACACTCGTCAACGTGCCAAGCCCCTAACGACTTAATCTGTTCATGACAGCCAGTAAACCCGGGTTCACTGTGAAGAAAGGGAAAGCCTCTGGAGGGCAGCAGACTGAGGCCTTGTGACATCTTGTGGTTTAAAACCAAAGTGAGTCTTACTACATTCTGTCAGGAGCCGGCTCTCTGCTGCCAAATACAACCAGAGTCTGTTCATTTTTTGTTATAACCCAAAATAATGTTTGTACAATTTTACCTTGACTTGAAAGGGATGAGGTGCCATGTTTAGATAAGATAATTAGTGCCATTTTTTTGCCTTTGATTTACAAGTTTCAGTTGGTCAGAGAGTGAGTCCTTCGAACACACTGGCCTAAGAGTGACTCTGATTGAACTTGTATTGGTTCAGGCTGTAGATTGGCAGCACGTTAAGGCCTGTGTGCAGGTTTCTAAATAAATAATGAACAATGAGGCAAATGTCAGCCTTTATTGAATTCAGTCGGGTCTTTTAGCTTCTGTTGTTTCCATTTCCACCATTAAACAAAAGAAAGAAGAGCCGTGTTTAACTCATGTCATGCTTTTAGGCTTATTGCAAAATTCTATGGCAGCCATTTTGTTCCCCGATCAACGGTCAGGACTCCATACAATTCAGTGTTTTTCCTGCATTTTATTTTATTTGTTTGCCTTCATTGATTTTGAAAGGTGAAGTGAGAAATGAACAAATTATGTTGTTGGCTCAGTTTTGTGTCTTGTTCCGTTATGTGTCAGACACCAGAAGAGGAGGATGCTGGGGTTAGAGGTCGTCGTGTTCTGTCTTCTTTTTGGAGCCCTGGCTCACGGCCAGACGACAGATTGCAGCAGTGAGTGCAATGAAGCTGAATACTTGTGGCAGTAACATGTCATTTTAATATGTTAATATAGATTAAGAACATAACATGGAATATTTCATCATTGATTTAAATTCATTGGAATTTTCTGTGGAGGTTTTATGTGTTTTTCTTTTATGTTCCCTCCAGAGAAGAATGAATGTCCCATAGACGTGTACTTCACTATAGACACTTCTGAGACCATCGCCATGCAGGAGCCGCCCCCTGGATCGCTGGTGGAGAGCATCAAGGTTCCTCATTTATCTGCAGTTTTTAATACTTAAACCTGAACACAAGAAAGCCCAGTTTAACAGTGTCATCATTTCATCAAGTGATTATTAGTCATTTTAAATCATGTGATGTGTCTTGCTGTTGTTGTAGACGTTCGCTGTGGAGTTTGCACAGCGTTTAGAAGATGCTGAACTCAGAGGTGTCGTGCAGATCAACTGGAACATCGGTGGACTGCACTTCTCCCAGAAATCGCAGGGGTTCAGTCACATCGCATCCAAGGCCGATTTCATCACTGTGAGTATCCCACCCACACACACACACACACACACATACATACATGTCATAGGTATGATTAAATAGTTTGTTCAGATATCATTTAGGAGTTTTATGTATCTAACCAAGTGATGAATTGTAGGTGTTTGATAACTTAGATATTTATCCTGGAAATGATGTGTAAAATACTGGTTAAAGCTTCAGAGTTCTGCATCTTCTTAAGTGCTTCTTAAATCTTCCTAAATCCTTCCTTCCTATGGATGCAGTTTTCTAACCTGTGACCACACCCATCAGGAGTTTCATGTGGATAAAAAAGGGGGGTGCTGCCCTGTTTAGCTTACCACCCACTTATTAAAACCAATTATAAGCAGAGCAGGGTAAATCAGCTCTGGGTCCCCACTGGAAAGATTAAAACTAATGAAAAAATAAAGAAGCTTTTTATACAGTGTGTACTCCAGAGCAAAATCTGCCAGTGACTGTAAGAGCTGCTGGTTTAAGATGCGTAATGTGCAATTGCCTATACTAGGAGCTTTTTTGCTTGTTTCAAAGGTCTACATGTCACATTGTAACTGTCTTTCTGTCAAATAAAGGCAAAATGCCCCAAAAATAGTCAGAAAAAAAATACCACTCTGATGTCTGATTGTTACATATAAGGCTACAGCCAGTCAGTTAGCTTAGCTTAGCACAACGATTGGAAACAGCTAGCCTAGATCTGTCAAATTGTAACAAAATCTGCATACAGGCACCTTTAAAGCTCATTAGTTAACATGTTATATCTAGTTATATAAGTGTAAAAGATTGTTTCTTGACTGGGTACAGTAGCTTCCTGGAGTCTCAACAAGTCCCGGCCAAGAAATAGAGTGAGCCTGGTGTCCCTGAGGGTCTCTGGATTGGTAATCCAGCCTTCACTTGTCGGTCACACTTGTTACTGTTTCCAGGGTGTCAGGAGGATCAGTTATCAGGGTGAGGGCACCTACATCGACTGTGCCCTCACCAACATGACCCAGGAAATGCTGCGCTCATCCTCATACCCGAAAGCCATCCGATTTGCCGTGGTCATCACAGACGGCCACGTGACCGGAAACCCATGCGGGGGCATAAAAGTGGCAGCAGAGAAGGCTCGTGACGAGGGAATACGGATGTTTGTTGTGGCAGCATCAAATAACGTTGAAGAGACGGGGCTGAGAGAGATTGCCAACTCCCCAGCGACGGTCTATAGGAGGGACTTCATGGCTGTGGATCTGAGCCAGGGCAAAGCCATCATACACACGGACACCATTAACCGCATCATCAAGACGATGGTAACACATCAACACATCCACAGAGACACACAGAGAAACATGGCACCTGATCAATGCCTCTTCTGCTAACACCTCGTTTTGTTTGTCTTTACAGCAACATTTGGCGTACACAGAGGTAGGAATGCACACACAACGAATGATCAGCGATATCATTCAAATTGATGTTTCTCAACACTGACTGTTTGCCTTCATTTCCTGTATAACAGTGTTACAGCGTGTCCTGTCTGGAGACACCAGGGCCTCCCGGTCCAAAAGGCCACAGAGGACAAAAAGTGAGCTTCACACACACATACACTCTTCAAGAATTTGCACCCTATAGTCACTTTCACCCTCACAGATATATATTCTCCTTTAAACTCCTTGAATACAGGGAGCTAAAGGAGACAATGGCGATCCAGGTCTGAAAGGAGGAAGAGGTCGCCCAGGAGATCCCGGTATCGAGGGTCCAATCGGTCAACCCGGAACCAAAGTAAGACACTGAAGATCCACCTCCCAACCATTCACTATTCACTACAGTATGAGAAATATGGATTTTGTTTGTATATTTATTGTTGACTTTTCTTTTCGTTTTTTCCTCTCTGTAGGGAGAACCAGGGCTTTTAGGCGATAAGGTGAGACATTACTTTCCCTTTGTGTGGATGCATATCTTAAAACTCTCTGTCTTAAATTGTGAAATTAGAAACAAATTACTGGGTTTATAGATGAATAATAATAATGATTATACATAAAATGACTGTGGATCTTGTGTCTGCCCGCAGGGAGAGATCGGAACTCAGGGGAAAAAGGTAGGACTCTTTTTTAAACGTATGATTTATTACCTGGCTGAATTAATAAGTCTTTCTCCTCTAATTGTCTCTTCTCTTTTTTGTTGTTAGGGTGTTGGTGGCGTCCCAGGACGCAATGGGACAGATGGACAGAAGGTAGGTGCTGTACTGAATGAGGCTGCATTTTGAGGAGCAAGTTTTGTTGTACATTTTAGGGAACAAAATGCCACCTAGAATACTTGCTGACTCACTGAAAGTGAATCTGAAATATGGGATGTCTGATTTTGAATTGAGGCTCTAGTTTTGTTTTAAGACGATTTCTTCCTCTTTTCTCCTTCTTCGCAGGGTAAAATTGGACGGATTGGTGCTCCCGGCTGCAAAGGAGACCCAGGCGACAGAGTATGACATTCAACATGATTTAGAATTATTAGTAGATCTGTATTGTGTTGTGTTATGACCTGGCTATGGTTATAACTATAATAACTATGCTTTGTAGGGTCCTGATGGTCACCCCGGAGACGTCGGTGAACGTGGTCTCTCTGGAACTGACGGAGAGAAGGTATACGGTCTCATGTTCAAAATCCATCACCCGTCCAGCCTGTGGTTAAACTCTGTCTGACTGGGTGTGTGTGTGCTTGTGTCCTGTCCTCAGGGTGATCCCGGCCGCCCTGGAAAACCTGGTCCCCCTGGCTTGTCTGGAGAGTCTGGACCAAAGGTAAACCAGAATACAGGCACTACAGGATAACTGCTCTTTGCTGGTGCACATATTAGGTCTGAGGTCATGTTCAATGGTTTGAGGATTGTTGGACTCAACTCTGATGCTTCTTCCACAGGGAGAGAGGGGAGGTTCTGGATCACCTGGATTTCCTGGACAGAAAGGAAACCCAGTAAGACTCATCGTCACAGACAGAAATACATTCACTTACATACACTTACTTCCTGCCTCATGTAGCTCCCCTGTGTGTTGTTTTTCTTAGGGAACCCCAGGACTTCTCGGACCCAGAGGAGAACCTGTAAGAACATCTGATTCACCCAGAACCTAATGTTCCTCTTCATGCTCTGCCTGCACTGACTTTATGTTGGTTGTGTAATTGTTCTTGTGTTCTAGGGGAGAAGAGGAGACTATGGGCCAAAGGGTGGTCAAGGGCCAGATGGAGTCAAGGGAGACAAGGTATGAGTTCATCTACACAATTGTGTGTAAAAAAAAAAAGTGTAAAATGTTTCTGTTTCATGAACTTTATGCCTCAGCTCAAAATATTTCTGCCATTGAGATGCATTCTTCCACCACTTGGAGGCTAAGTGCTGTTTTTATGTTTTCAGGGTGAAAATGGGCCAGAGGGCTTGAGAGGACTTCCAGGTGAATCAGGAAACAAAGGAACTAAAGTGAGAACAATTAACTGTATGATCCATACATGGTTATATGAACACCATATACCCTTGAACTCTTTAATCATCCCCCTTTTGTTGCACCTGTCATTACCTTTCTCTCCTCTGAACAGGGAGATAATGGCCTTCCAGGTCCCAGGGGGTCACCAGGGGCACCGGGAGAGGCCGGGAAAAATGTAGGTCCCATCTGGGCATCAAATGAAAAAGTGCCTTAGAGATACATTACCTCATCCAGCTTTTCATTAACACTGTTTGTATCATAGGGTACGAGAGGTGACCCTGGTGATGCTGGACCAAGAGGAGAACCTGGACAGGCTGGACCAAAGGTATGTATCTCTGCATATGTGTTAGCATCTTCCTTGGACTGTTTTCAGGTATCTAGCTGCAGTTCTTTATCTTGACCGTGTCTTTCGTCTCTATACAGGGAGATCCTGGAAGACCTGGCTTTAGCTATCCTGGGCCAAGAGGACCATCGGTAAAATACACAAGCATGACATCTCTTTACATTTGCTACCTAGCCTCAGCTGACAAGACTTTACTCTGCTGTTGTACAGGGTGACAAAGGAGAGAATGGCAACCGTGGACCTCGTGGCAGCAGAGGAGACTGTGGTCAAAAGGGTGAGCCTGGGAATAAAGGACCTTCAGGAGAGGGGGTGAGTAGCTCCTCGTTGTTGGTTATATGCTGTCACTGAAGAAAAAGGTGTGCAGTGTGCAGTGCAGTTACACAATACACATTTGTCTGCTTACAACAGGGTGAGCCAGGACCTCAAGGGGAACCTGGCCTAAGAGGACCAAGAGGTGGGATTGGACGTGACGTAAGTATATAAGAACTGCACTAAAAATTAGGACAATCCACATACAGGTCACATACATTCCTGGTTACTGACATAGTGCAGGTGAAGCAAACATCCAGTTCCATACAGCTAGGAAAAGCCAACCTAAGCTGATATTGTCATATGTTTACTTGTTACCTATTAGTATTATCTGATAGCAGTCCCAAACCGGACAAAAGCTGAGAGGCAGAATGTGACTTTATGTGTTCTCATTTTCTGTAGGGGGATCCCGGTCCTGAGGGAGATCCCGGCCTCACTGTAAGAACATTTCATCTAACCACTCTTTTATAACTCGCACATCAACAGAAACACACAACGTATATGATGCATATAATTATATGTTTCCTCCTGCAGGAATGTGATGTCATGAACTACATCAGGGAAACGTGTGGCTGCTGTGGTGAGTTTAGTCACCACTATGTTGCCGCTCATGATCTAAAAATGCTCTGATAGGCGGTTTGATTCTCACCGTTTGTGTTTTGTCTGCAGACTGTGAGAAACGTTGCGGAGCCCTGGACATTGTGTTTGTGATCGATAGCTCAGAGTCAGTGGGTCTGACTAACTTCACCCTGGAGAAGAACTTTGTCATCAACACCATCAACAGACTGGGATCTCTTGCCAAAGACCCACAATCAGATACAGGTAGACATGCATTTGTTCTTTCACATTTTCACTTGCTTCTTAAATGACTTCAAAATTAGTCTGTGCAATGTAAAAATAAACTTTGCAAGATGGCTGCCAACTTGATGAAAACATGGTTGCTTGTGGTCCCAGGCACAAGAGTGGGAGTTGTTCAGTACAGTCACAGTGGAACTTTCCAGGCCATCCGGCTCAACGACCCCAAGATCGATTCACTGTCTGCTTTCAAGGTCTCACACACAAACAGACACAAACACATATACATACAGCTTTGAAGTGTATTTTTAGGGTGAGCACAGATGTTAATAAATTAAGACTGATGTGCTTTCAGTGTGCTGTCTGCACACATAAAGCAGATGGGAGTCAAAACGGCTACATAAGTGAACATGTCCATCTCTCTATATTTCTGACATTTACCAATGCAGATGATCTGGGATTCAATAGATGGTAGACCCAACTTAAATTATATATTTTTCTATATTGTTCAAAATATATCCCATTAAAAAGAAATCAAAACCAACAATGAACTGAATCTGCTAAAATGTCTTGCCAGTGTAGTCAAAGTCTGGTACCGCATATTCCTCTGTGGCATAGACCAAATCATTCTACTGGGTGACATGTTCACAATCATTAACATGGGCACTGTAGTTTACTTTGAGTCACTCTGCATATACTGTCTAGCAGCCTTAAATAGTCACCAACAGCATCAAACACATGTATCAATCCACAGATTAAAATAGTCCCCTGCAAATGCACTATTAACTCCGGTTTTATTAACAATTGCTAAAAAACAACATTGCCCAGCAGTTTGATTAAATTACTGAGTCCCTTTAGAAAAATTTAATCATACACTTGTGACCTGTTTTTATGGTTTACATCTTCATTAGGAACCAGTAGGCTTGAGGCTGAGAGCCACCGACAGAGCAGGGAAGTTGCATATTTAGAGATGGACTAAGATGTCGTTTGTTTTGGTCTTTTTATGAGAATTGTTGACAATAAGAAAAATACACTTACTTAAGTTAGTTTACCCGGATTTGTGTTTGTAAAACTGACTTTAGTTAACGTTTTGAGTTAGTTCAAATCTCTTTTTTTCATTCAATTTTGTCATTTACAATATATTTTACCTTTTTCTGCTAATACTATATTTTGAGCAGATGTTCCTGTGTTTATTGACCTGATTCATAACGCATGTTGAATATTCAAAAATGGGTCTTCAAAATGCACAGTGTGACCTTTGTAAAAAATTACAAAGTCTTCCTCTGTGTCCACACTCTGACCTCACATCATGTACCACTGTACACATCTCTCACGTGCTGTCCTCTGCACTATTCAGGATGCAGTGACGCGATTAGAGTGGATCGCTGGAGGAACATGGACTCCATCTGCTCTAAAGTACGCCTATGACAACCTGATCCGGGACAGCCGCAGAGCCAAAGCTAATGTCACCGTAGTTGTCATCACTGACGGACGCTTTGACCCCAGAGATGACGACTCGCTGCTCACCTACCTCTGCAGGTGCCTGTCACTGGGACGGCTGTGTTTAAGATTTAGAATTTGTGGAGAAGAAAACGTTTAATCTCATTGTTTGTATTTGTGTGTACTGGTGCATGTGAGCAGTGATCCCAGTGTTGATGTGAGTGCCATTGGTATCGGAGACATGTTCGACCAGATTGAAGAAAATGAGAGTCTGAAGAGCATCGCCTGCCAAAGGGATGGCAGAGTGCTGGGCATGAGGCGCTTTGCAGACCTGGTGGCTGAGGAGTTCATAGATAAGATTGAAACCGTGCTCTGCCCAGGTACATTCATTATGAAAACACAGTACAGTATATAGAGTACATTCATCTAGTGAACTATGAGAAGCTAACACCTTTTTCTCTGACAATCTTTCTTTATCTTTGCCTTAGATCCTATCATCGTATGCCCCGATCTTCCTTGTAAATCAGGTATGGTTATAAAATAATATGTACAATTTAGTACATACTTAGATTTTACATGCTGTTTCAGCGAGTAGGCCTGGGTAATGAGCATTATTAAGGCGTCAATATGCTTCAAAGGAAGATCTTGACAGAATGTCAGATTTAGTCTGAAAAAGCACCAGGTTTCATGGAGATGTGTCCGACAATTTGTGTACCTTTCCCGAACCGACATTCCCTCTTTTTGCAGTCGTTACACAATCTTTTCCGTCACTTTTCGTGTGTACAACCGAATGTAACACCATAAATGCCTTTGAGAAGAGACTCTCTGATACTGTGCACCGTGATAACTATTTGTTTGACTCAACACACACTGCACCTCTCTATGGCAGCAAGCTTTACATCTTCAAGTGTGGCAATTAAGAATAGGTATAACACTTTGGATTTTAGACACATTTGGACAACACTTAGTACCAACTAGTTAGTTTGAAGCATAATGACGTCTTTAGCTATGTCAAGGATTAGACGCGTTTTGATTTAAACTGAGGTCAGTGTGTCTGTTTTTTACATGTTTGTACCATTTCACCTCCTTTGCTATGATGCAATGAATTACTGTGGCTGTTAAGCCAACCGCCAAGACAAAACTTGCAATTTAGTGCAACTCGGTGTACCTCCAGCATCTTTGTTGGCTGTGTTGATGCGTCGTTTCTGTGGGATCCTGCCCACAATGTTATTCCGCCCACTTGTTTCAGGAGGGGGCGTTACTGCGGGCCAAGCCCCTCCTCCCTGGAAACCACTGGCCGAGGAAGGCAGCCCCTCATTGGTCCCCACCTCTTTGGAGGGTGTGGCCAGCTTGCTGAACGGCCTGAGCGAGCAGCAGTATGGGGTTGGCGTTGCAACTATGGCGTACACAGCCCAGAGAGCCAAACTCACCCAGGGAGCGGACAGGCAGCAGTGGACCAAGCTGTTCATCGACTCCTTCAAATATGTTTATGGAGACATTATGGGAGACCCAGAGAAAGCCTTAGGACTCTGCTAATGCTAATATGCTAACCATGCTACCTCGCCATTATGGGCAGCAATAACTAATAGGCTTATTGCTGGACATAGAATAGATTTTATTAAAACTGTGGGCATTTACTCTGTCGGTGCAATATGAACCTGGGCAGATGCAAAAGAATTGCATGATATGAAGCTGGTCCTGTCCTAACATTTCAGAGCAGCCTTATGTAAATGTATTGTGTAAGATGGAGCAAAATTCAAAATGTGGAATCATGATGCTCACTTTATCATAGAATATATCTGAATTAAAATACATGGAGCTGTTTCTCAGAAAAGTATGTCTGTTCTCATATGATACATAGAATTTCTTCCACCTTAGTGGAGGAACGATTTCCATTCACATGGAAAGCAGATGTCATGCATTTTTTGGAGGCAGATTGGTCTGTAGAGCCATTCATGTTGCTCCTGTAGTGTACAGTGGCTCTCTGATGAAGCCTCATTTCCACTGTGAATCACAAGCTCGCCAAATCACTCTAATGACATTTCTTTTGCTGTTTTGCACATATCCACGGTTACGGCCTTTACTTTTTTTCTTGTGCTCTGTGAATGACTCATGTTTGTGAAAAGGCCATTACATATGGAAAATATCTGGTTTTATATTTTTATGTCACAGTATATGAGTCAGACATCGAAATATGTGGATTGTTTGGTCAACTGACTGGCACAATGAATGAACTATTGTATGTTATGCCCTTGATTGGTGCATGTTTTTTTGCATGTGGCTTGGCTTGTAAAGTAGGATGACTAGAGGAAAATGACTACAGCGCGGCTTTAACCAAATATGTTATCGTGTTAGCTCTGTGACTGCAACGTACTGATATTACTACTATGTTGTTTTGTATAAAATGTGTTCAAGTTTCTATAATGTCATCTCAAGAGAATAAAATTGTAGAGCAAACAAAAAAAGTGCTTTCTTGATGAGGCCACTACTGATCTGATAAGGTTTAGTGCTGGATTGGATTGCAACTAGCATGTATGGAAACGCACCATTGTTTCAGTATATCCTTTGCTGGCTTTGATCTCTGTGCATCTGTGTTCTAGCTGTAGCTTGCTGAACATCATGCTTGATTGAAAACCTTATGTATGTATGTATGTGTGTCTGCTCTAGAACCTGCTGTGGCTAGCTGTGTTCAGCGGCCAGTGGATGTGGTGTTCATGCTGGATGGTTCTGAGAGGATGGGACTGGAGAACCACCGCAAGGCCAAAGAGTTCATCGAGAGCGTGGCTCGCCGTCTCACCCTGGCCAACAGCAAGTCAGATGAGAGGAATGCCCGTGTGGCTCTGCTCCAGTACGGCAGCCCTTCTGAACAGAGGGTGGAGTTCCCGCTCACACACAATCTCACAGTGATCTCTGATTCACTGGCGTCTGTGACCTACATGGACTCCTCTTCTGCTCTAGGGAGCGCTATCATCCACGCTGTCAACAATCTAGTGATGCAAGGGGTATGAACAAATAGACACACACTCAAGTTGAATTTGTAGGCGTTGTAACCTGTGCCAGAAGCATGTAAAGGAGTAGTTCAATATTTTTTGAAATTTGCTTTCTTGAGTAGGATGAGAAAATTGATAACACTCACATGGTTGTACTGTAAATATGAAGCTACAGATTATAAGTGGAACAGTTTTTTGGCAGTTTTTTGACTTCCTGGATGTCACTGTATCCAGACAATAATTAGTTCAGCACATAACCCCATTGACATTTTTGCACCTTGTTTTTCATTCACATTAAACAAAAAAGATATATAACATGTTAATTAGTGAGTTGCTGGATGTCTTACCTTTGGAGAGAGTCAGGTTAGCTGTTTTGCCCTGTTTCCAGTCTTTATGTTAAGCTAAGCTAATCACCTCCTGGCCGTGGCTTCATATTTACTGTACAGCTATTAGAGCGGGATCAAGCTTCTCATCTCATTCTTGACAAGAAAGAGAATAAGCGTATATTCCATAATGTTAAACCATTCTTTTAATTACAGAGCTGGAGCCAGGAGGTGATTAGCTGGGTTTAGCATTAATATTGTAAGCAGACGAAAACAGCTAGTCTGGTTTTCAAAAATATGCCTAACATCACCTCTAATTATCATATTGTATCGCGTTTGTTTCATCTGTACACAAACAGAATAACAGTGACATTGTGTGTTCTTACTATCTGTTTTGGCTTGCTTCCTGTTTTTATGCTAAGCTAGGCTAGGTGCCTTCTGGCTAAAGCTCCATATCAACCCACAGATATGAGAGTGGTATCGATCCTCTCATCTAACTCTTGGTAGGAAAGCAAAATAATGTGTATTTCCTTAATATTGTATGTTGTGTTTGCCTTAGAAGCAACGATTGGCTCGTCGCAACGCTGAGCTGGCCTTTGTATTCATCACTGATGGCATCACAGCCAGCGAGCAGCTGGAAGAGGGCGTGTCTGCCATGAGGCGAGTGGAAGGCGTTCCCATCGTGATCGCCATGGGAACAGACACAGATGAAGAGGTGCTGCAGAAGGTGTCGCTAGGGGACATGCCGGCCATCTTTAGAGGAGATGACTACGCCATCCTGAACAAACCCTCATTCTTTGAGCGCTTTGTCAACTGGATATGCTAGTGAGGAACGCTTTACACCATCGAATTCGAATCCACAGAATGAAAGAAGGGCCAGCTTCTTCAACGAACACATAAACACACACAGAGGACACAAGAACAAACCCCTGTGAGCATTACTGGATGTATGGTACTGAGACAGCTACATATCTGGTTGTCATGGGTGAAAAGTTACAAAAAAAGTTTACAAAAGCCAAAACCATCCACGTAGGACCAGCTGACACACGCAAACACATAGGCATGTATCATTTGTAACTTTGTTACATTCATTCTAAATCTATGGCCAGCATTTCAAACCAAAGACACTCATAAGTATCCCAGGATAGGAGAGGTATGTGATTATTGAATGTGTACTAAATAAACTGTAGGCTTTATTTTGTTTTTATTTTGTATTGATTTTTAGGTTGCAGAAAATCTCTCTCTCTCTGTGTCTTCAGAAAGTCAGTATTTACATTAAAGGTGCTACTAAAGTAGAAATAAAGGACAAAGCCATCTGAGTGCTTCTAAAAACTTAAATCATGTTATGCTGTAATTACTGTTTGTTCAGGGGATAAACACATGTAGACATATCTTCTCCGGAGGGGGGGATCACACTTAAATGCCCCACACTCAACTACACAAGAATCCCACACACAAGTGCACGCATATGCTGTAGTTATACACGTACATTGACAGACACACATAAAATAACTGTAAACAATGAAGTCCAAATAAAGAATAATGTGGTGACCCCAACACTGTCTTTTGTGGTTGCAAGATATATAAATGTATGATGTGTAAATATGTTTTTGATCAATGTGCAATTTGTCATTACATCACTGTAACGTTAGCAACAAGGAAGTGGCTCTCAAGAATGATTTTAGTAAAATAGTAAGTTTTAAGTATATAAGTATAGAAAAGGTAGGTAGCCATACAGACATAATGTTCCCAAATTATTTTGATCCCAAAAGAGAAATACTCCTTTTGCTCCAACACCAAGTGTACAATGGGTGTTTGTGCCTATGGCTTCCTCTGCTGTACAGAGAAGTACATTGCATATTCAGCTGTGTATTCAGACTAATCTATTACATTATACACAGGCGGATTTAGTCATTTAGGGGCCTTAGGCAAACACAGACATGGGGCCCTCTACATCACATTTCTCAGAAAGTATCTCCTCTATAATGCCCAGATTATGTCCTACCTCTCTAAAACCTTTCTAAGTCTTGGTTGTTCAACTCACTTTATTAATTCAGTGCAGCAAGGGAATGCATAGGACTCTCCATTTTGTTTTGATCACTGAATCATGTCTTACTTTACAAAGCATCGCTGATGAAAGTGTTGCTACTTTTCATTTAACTCACTCGGGTGAAATAGAAGTGTTGTAATGTTAGTCAGCTACAGGGGGACGTAACTTGGCACGACACCTGTAACAGGTAGCTCCTCTTCGCTAGCATTAGCAATGCTAACACTAGCGAGAGCAGAAGCAGCCGATTCATCCTTTTTTCAGCTCCCCTAGGGTAGCTTCGCTTCATTCTCTAACAGTCTGTACAGTCTTATGGGATGAGATCGCTGCCACGATTCAAAAATGCAAAAAAAAAAAAGTTTGGCAAGGTCGAAAATAAGTTTTGAATGTCTGAAAAAAGTTTTGGAAGGTTTACATTTTTTTTTTGAATGTCTGAAAAAGGTTTTGTAAGGTTGAAAAAAAGTTTTGAATGTCTGAAAAAAAAATTCAAATCTCAGATACAAAATCTAATTTTGTATCTGAGTTTTCCTTCTTTACAAATTACAAATGAGTTTCGCCAACACGTTTTCAGAGTTTCAAACCTGGCACTGTTCTCCCACTGTGCTGGTTTGTATTCCAGGTTTGAAACCTTGTAAATGGTGGTCTGAAAACTGGAGCTCGTATCTCT
>JAVQJL010031279.1:0-21893 GCA_036024295.1 Nannoperca obscura | reverse complement strand
TCTCTCTCTCTCTGTCTCTCTCTCTCTCTCTCTCTCTCTCTCTCTCTCTCTCTCTCTCTGCTGGAAACACAATAGATATAAAAAGATTTTCTGGCTCGGGCTGTAATGACTTTATCCCACCGGACTTGATAATAGTCAGATGTCCCATGTGTGCGGGGTTCAAACGGCCTGCTGCCTGGCTGTCAGTCTGCCAGCTGGGACTCTGAGGTGAACCCCCCCCCCCATACCCCAACATGTCTGGGAGTCCCCACCACTGTGCTCATGGAAAAACACGTTCATCACTTTCATTTCATTTCATTTCTTCTTATAAACCTCTCTTGAAGGCTGTTGTCTTACAGTGTCTTCTTACCTGCATCACCAGGACAAAGACCAAGAGACAGATATTTGGGGCCACAATCATTAGCTGATTAATCGATTAGTCCAGGCACAGATAATGAACCGGCAACTATTTAGATCATCTATTAATCAATTTCAGTCATTGTAAAGTCAAAGTATAGTAAACTGAATATCTTTGGATTTTGGACTGTTGTATGTCACTCTCTCATCACTGATTCATCTGACAACTAATTTTTTGGATTTTCTTCTTTGAAAAAAGTCTTAAAACCGTGAATGGATTGTTAAAATTGTTGCTGCTTGGATTTTCTCTAAATCTAGTAAGCGATTGATTTGTCTATCATTCATTTCTAATGATTTTTTAAAGCCTGTGTCTACAGATTAGTTAAATATTGATCCTTGACTTGAAAGAAAAGTCAAGTGTGCATATATTTCATATTTTTATTTTAATCTGTTTCTGTCACGCAAAAAGCTTCTCAAATGTGAGGATTTGCTGCTTTGATTTGTCAAATTCAAATTGATTATCTTTGAGTTTTGGATGTAAAGACATGCAGAAACTGTGATGAGCACATATTTACACAATCACACGGACGAATCGATAATGAATCTAATCATTAGCTGTAGTCCTGCCTTTGTCCTGTTAAGAATGAAGTCAGAGTTCAGCAGTATTGGCTAATACGTTTCTATTCATTGCAGCAGCTGCTCGGTACAGATATCCACAGCTAACACCCTAACACACTGTGAATATATACCTGCTCCCAGGATGCTGTTCTGCCTCTGGCTCTGCTTTTAACCTGGACATCGATCTGGTCGACCCTGCGCGAGGTCATTAGCTCCTTCCTTGAGGACCCTCCTCATATAACAATGGGCTCTGTGGTTTTCCAAAATTGTTTTCATTAATTGACCCCCCCCACACACACACACACACTTTAGCATCCAGTTGTGTTTTTTTCAGGTGACAGTCAAACCCCTGGAATATCCTCCCAGGGGAAATACACTGAGCAAACTGATTCCTCTTGAATCCCCTGGAGGAGGGTACCAAACAAACTGCGGGAGCACTACAGATAAATCTTCCTCCTTTTCCCTCCTGTTCAAGGCCCGGTAGTTTCATGTTGCTAGGAATGTGAAAACATCCATTCCAAGAGATAAGACGCTTAGAGCCAGCTAGTGATGTTACATCATCAGCACCACGAGTACGTGCATTACTGGAACTCATGTGTAATCATGTGAACGTATCAGCGTAATCTACACAGGTGTATAATATTGCTTCTCCTTTATTATGAAACTGCTGAATTGTAAAGATGGACGACTTTACCGGCTGCTGTTGATGATGTATTAGTGTTTGAGCAACGTGAACCATGTGACCTTTTCATGAAGCAGAGTAACATTTTTATTTACTGTTTAAATGTTTAAATAAATAGAGCTCCAATGATTACTCGATCAGTTGATTAATCGATCAAAAAAATGTATAGCCAAATATTTTGATAATGGATTAATCGTTTTTTACTAATAAAAAAGAAAAAGCCAAACTTTTGCTGGTTCCAGCTTTGTTGTTATCCCTTTTGATGTTGATGATCATGTGGTCTTTTCCGTAATGCCACAGGATCCTTTTGACCCACTTCTACATCAGTGTCATCAGTTACTTGTGTGTCCACAATCTATGCTTAAATAAACATTGCAGCCTGTACAGGTCACTAACGGCGTTTAAGATTTTAAAGCTGCTTAACAATGTTTCTCTTCTGTAGCAACAGCACTCAGTAAATCACAGTGATAGCATCTGAAGGTGTATATTTCCTTTAAACAAAACCATTTGACCTTTACACACAAAACTTTAAAGTACCTGTGAGTGAACAGTTTTTCATTGGTGTGAAAAAAGAAACCAAGTGGCACAAATGTTGGATGTCAACATTACTGTGGATTATCGTAGCCAGGAAGTGGTGTTGAACCCGAGTTTCATCTGAGTTATTCCTCTGTGTGTCTGTCAGGATGAAGTGGACGAGCTGCGGGCCGAGATGGAGGAGATACGAGACAGCTACCTGGAGGAGGAGGTCTACCAGCTGCAGGAGCTGCGGAGGGAGCTGGACCGCTCCAACAAGAACTGCCGCATCCTGCAGTATCGCCTGCGCAAGGCCGAGCAGAAGAGCCTGCGGGTCGCACAGACCGGCCACGTGGACGGAGATCTGCTCCGCAGTCTGGAGCAGGACCTGAAGGTCTGTGAGAGCGTCAGTGTCTGTCTGTATGTTTGTGTGAGGGTTCGATCAGTCCCTACTGCCAGCTGTACTTTGTGCTCAGGGTTTTCAGATTTTTTGTTATCACTGCAACCTGGTGAAGCTTTCAAACAAAAAAAACCATTAAAACTGTCCACTGAACCCACACTAATAAAATATATATATATATTTTAACCGGGTTAGAGGATTTTTAAAGTCTGTGACAAAGAGCATCTCTTCAGTGTTCAATGAATAATTGATTTGCAATAAATCCAACTGGAACATTTTATTAATAAATAAAAAGCAGAGCTAAAGAGTATTTTCATTATCGATTCATCTGGTTCAGGTTTTTATTTATTTATTTATCTTTTAGTCCATAAATTGTCATAAATAGAGAAAATTGTCTTTATTACATTACAGGTTCCCAGAATCCAAAGTTTTAATTGCTTGTTTTGCTCTCATCAAGTGTCCAAAACACAAGAATATTCAATATTCAACTTAACAATTATTGACTAATCATTTCAGAACTACACCATTTTAATGTAGTAGTCAACTCAGCTGTGGATGTTTGATTTAGTGATTCACATATCTGTTTGATATATTGGTTTAACCCTGGTGTGTGTGTGTGTGTGTGTGTGTGTGTGTGTGTGTTAAAGGCACATATTATAAAGTATCAATCTATCTATGTCTGTTTGAACCGTCTCTTCTTGAACATATCTGTCGCCGTGATCTCAGGTGGCCAAAGATGTGTCGGTGCGTTTGCACAACGAGCTGGAGAGCGTGGAGGACAAACGCAGCAGAGCCGAGGATGAGAACGAGCTGCTCCGACAGAAGATCATCGAGGTGGAGATCTCCAAACAGGCGGTGCACAACGAGCTGGAGAGGACCAAAGAGGTGAGGGCACAACGAGGGAGATGATACGAGGCTGTTGCAGGTCACCGGAAAACGGTTGCTTTCACGTGCACAAACCTGTGCAGATGCTAATCGTCTGTTACACTCACACAAGAGGGGCAACAAAAACCTCAAGAATTCTCCGATCTACACAGAAATAACATCATCTTGAGAATCTGTTTTGGTCAGAGAGTGCTGAGAGGGAGGTGCGGTAGTCACCAGAAGAGCAGCGAAAATGACAACTGTGATTGGTGGGTGTGATTATAAAAAATTATGGTGGCTGTGCTGTGTGCGCATGAGATGCTAGTCAGTGTTGTGGCCTCTTTACAACCTGCATATAAACAGGAGGAAATCTCAGTTAACTTGATGCAGATCAATGCCGATCACCGGCAGGATCAGCAGGCTGCACTAAATTGATTCAGTAAATCATCAGAAGAAGTGCTTTGTGCAATGATGCAGTCTGAGAAACTTTAGTCTACATGCATGTTATTTTTAATACACGGATGTGAACATGTCTTTAATTTACAGATTCATTTTGGTAGAATAGTTGCAGAAGAAATGGTGAAACTCCTGAGAACAACAACACTGCTGATGTTCAGATAGAGCTTCAGTGCTACTCAGCAGCGTTAGCATTAGTCTGTTTAGTTGTGTGTTGACCTCTAGGATGTTTTAGGCTGGTGGTCGCTCTCTTGTCTTAGCTATTGTAGGCATGTTGTATAATGTTATTTATTTCAGAGTAAGTTAAGCTACTAAAACAATCCAGTTTTTGATTTTCAATTTGTCTGCAAGTCCAAAAGTTTTCAACACGCAGAAAATTAATTAAATAGATAAACGTCCGTGTTTTGAAGTTATAAGAACCATGTTTGAGTCTTAGTAATATCCAAAATGTAATGATAGTGTAAATAACAAAAAGCACATTTTCATGTATCATTTATTTCATGAATATGTTTTGAGTTTTAGGACAACAGCTCCCTCCCTGCTTTGGGTGATGTTGACAGGAAGTATAATGTTGCCATAGAGTCATCAAGGTAGCTATGGGATACACCTGAGCCCTGTTTGAACCTTGTATTTGTTTACTTTCTGGTGAATCTACTCAATAGAAAGTAATCATTGTTCAATGATTACTGAAACAACCATGTTCATACACACTTCCAGTTGATACTGTTGGTAATCATCCAAACATTTCAGATGAATTCAGTTGCCATTAAAAGCTTGAATATATGCATTGTACTGCCACCCCTTTTTTACTACTGCAGATATAGAATTGACGCTGCTGTCTATGAAGTTCTGTATCACCGTTACTGTCATGCTGCTCAGTGGAGAGAGCGTTTGCTTTGATAGCAGGGAAGTAAGGTTCTGCTCAGAGGTAATAAGATGAGCGGAGGCTATTCTCAGTGCTGCTTGGTGGGTTCAGCTGCTTAGACTAATCAATTCTGACAACAGCAGGTAACAAGCCGCCTGGCAACAAAAAGAAAGTAGGCTAATACCGGACCAGTCAGGATAGAGATGTGGCTTTTCTTTTGGCAACAGGATGACACTGCTTCTCTTTTACTGTTGCAACGTTTGATTCCCAGCTTGTGCCCGAGTGACTCCACACGACCTCAGTTACGTGCCTCTTGTCTGCTCTCTATATCTATAAATCTATATTCTGAAGCAGTTTATGGCCATAACTGTCTGTGTTTGCGACAGGGTTGTCTTTAAAGCCCCTAACTGAGCTGCATGTGATCAGACGAAGACAGAAAATCCACGTCTAATGCAGCAAATGCAAACTCCAGTCTTTGCTTGGCGTCGCCTGCCGATAAAAGATGGTCAGCTTATGGAGGAAAACGATTGGTGAACAGTGATGCGTCACATGAGGAGTTTCTTTCCATTACTTTCCATTTGCACAGCAGCTATATTGTTGGTGGGGGCTCCAGACTCTTATATATAAGACCACAGAATGACAGAGAAGGAGAGAGACACAGGCTGCTCCAAATGATTGCAGATTTTGTGTGTGTGTGTGTGTGTGTGTGTGTGTGTGTGTGTGTGTTCTCCCGAGGTTTGTCCCAGAAAAACACCAGCCCTCTCTGGATCTGCACTTTGACATCCCGTGACGATGTGACGTCGTGACCCCCCCCCCCCCCCGTTACCAGAGGCGTGCGTTCATAATGACGCGCCCCGATATTTTCTTGTTGTTGCGTGGAATCCACAGTTTCTTTGTCTAGTTTTTTCCAGTAGTTTATCACCATGTACTCATTTTGAAAATCTCTAATTCCCATGAAATTCATAATGCACGGCGAGCAACCCATTTATTCTTTGTATTGGTGATAGCAGGGCATGATAAGAGTGTTTACAAGCATTTAGTTAGGGGTGATATTTAATGAATGAATCTAAGAATGTACCCTCTGCTCTTGGAGAGATACATCTCGGTGACTGAGGAGAGAGCAGGAGCACGTTTTACTGGACGGAAAGGTTGTTCCTTTTCCTTTTTGCTTTAATCAGATCTTGTAAATTGTGACCTAGTTTGGATTTTTACTAGCATTTAGATATCCACCTGTCTTCTTCCATTTTGTTTAGTTTTTTAATCATCTTTTGCAGTTCTTTTAGCTCGGACATAAAGGGTTGACATACTTTTGGAATACAAACAAGCTTTGTCTGTTACTTTCTCACCACAGTGGTAAAAGGGCATCTGACCCTGGATAGTTTAGGCATCTCTGGCCTTAAAAACCCACCTCCCTTGTCCCCGTGCCCGTTCTCTGCTATCGGAGGCTACACAGTGTGACTCTGGCCCAGAGATTGGCACCCCTGCGTGGATTAATCCAGCAAGAAGGCCTGTTATAAAACAGTCTGGCGTGTTGCGGTACACTCTGGTGGGAGGGGAGAGCGAGGGAGAGGAGAAAGACAAAGAGGCAGAGAGGCAGAGAATAGCTGTAATCAGATGGCTGTGGGCCGTGTGTGCCTGCGATACGACCGCAGCTCCACAGCTGATATTAAACAGTTTAGGAGGGCTGGGTGACAGGACCCTCTGGTGTTACAGTAGAGCAAATTGCCGCTGCTGTTTCTGTGTGGTCAGCACGAAGGCGAACAGCGATTGGCCGAGAGATTTTTCATCCCTCTGTCGTTAGAAGGAAGGGCCACTGATACATGTAATGACATGGAACTAATGAAATGTCAACGTGCATAAAAGGAGCATCAGGTGATTTATTAGGTGCTCCCTGTCGCCTGTGATAAGTTCATCTTCCATTACGGCAAAGTGGCAAAATGCTTTTCCTCCTCGGTGAGCACCGGTTGTGTCTCGTGTCAGATTTATGTTGACATACGTTGACTTGACATCAGATGTAATGAGAACAAAACACACTAAAAGGTCAAAATCAACATATTTTATTACACATTTTGGAGGCACTCTCACGCTAACCCATTTACATGCCACACTCTATTATAGTAAGATTATGCTCCTCTTTGGAGTAGGTGTCATTGCTTTATTACATATCATCATTTGTCAAGGGACAAGTTACGTACATTTCAAAAAATGTTGTTTTGAGCCATGCAGACAGTTTTCACAGGGACTATTTCTTCTGTAAAAAGTAGTTCCAGTGAAATGAACTGCAGAGTAACTAGGTCTTTGTTTCACTAATTCATTTACCTTGAATCGATGCCGTTCTCGTAATTGCACAATAAATATAAACTCACACCCAGCAGCTGATTAGCAACAGCTGGCCTGACTCTGTCCAAACATAACAAAAAGTCAGCTTCTCACCAGCACCTCTAGTGGGAAGTAGCCATCCTGTAAATATCTGAAACATCTACCAGCACTGTTTTCTGGCAGCATTCACTTCTTTTTTTTTTTCATGCATGTAAAAATAGGAATCGGGGGTATCTCCAAGAGTAGCTCCAACCTCCAGTGTTTTGCTATTTTGTTTCACTACTATAAAGCTACGAGAGGGGAGTGCCTGCATTCTCATGTCACATCAACAACGCCTGAGTGTGAGTCACTGCAGACATCATCTGTTTCATGTCAGAGCCGCCCGCCTCGCGCTCCTCTCTCCGCTTCTTTCTCACAAGATCTCAGCAGAAGAAATGTTGGCTTTGAAGAATCTCCTGATTCTGCTCTTGTCGTCTCTGCTCCTCACTTCTCCTTCATATCTTCCCCTCTCCTCTCCTCTGCTGTGGTTCCCTGTTGGAAGAGTGTGAAGGAATCTCATTGACCTAGTTAATATCTTGTGTCTGACTCCACCAATGGGAAGGAGAGCAGGCATGAGGAGAGGAGCAGCGTAGGAACTCTGCTGAAAGTGCTGTAAGTCGAAATCTGCTGCAGTGACACGCGTCCATATAAAGCTTATCATCACACCGCGGCTGTGCAGTGTGCTCGATTTCTCCAATTACATAATTGCCCAGGAGACGGTGTTTACTTATAAAAATGACTGTTATTCAGGCAGAGATCAGTAAAATTAAAAGTTCAAAAGGTCTTAAAAAAGATTTTAACTTGACGACAGTAATATTTATGTTTATCTCAAATATAATGACATCTGACAAACCCGCACGGTGTGTCGCAAAGCATTTTAGATACGCTGAAGGCAAACTGTCGCCGACACAAAGCAAATATCATCCATTCTGCACGAGAGCCCAGAGTGATGTGTTATAATTCTGACGCACTGTCCTTTGAAGTTTAACAGCCTTGAAAAGTGAACTCCCTCCTCCGTGTGAACATTTTTCGCAAGTGTTTTCATTTACAGAAGCATCAAAGCTGCCACTTCATCACCATAAAAGACCCTGAAGCATTCGCTGGAGCAGCAATCAAAGTGTGTCTTTAAATGTCTTCAGACACATCAAGGCAAGACATATTATAGCATTTCAAAAACACATTGGAAGTCATCTTAAACACAATCTTCAGATATCTCGAAATCTTGACTCGTGTTTCATATCATTATCGTATCATTTAATTGAATATATAACTTGATTTAATATGAATCCATCCAGTAGTTGTTGAATAGATGGTGGCAATAGATGAAAAATCAGGATCACCAAAGTCATTACAATTCTTCCTCTGGGGACCACGGATGTCTGTACAAAATATCGTGGAAATCCATCCAATAGTTGTTGAGCTATTTCAGTCCGGACCAAAGTGGTGGAGCGACCAGCAGACTGACACTGTCATGCTGCTGACATGGCTAAAAAGCATATCTCATAATCTCATCATCCCACAGTTCACTGCTCAGTTTAACCTAGATTAGAAAACAGCAGAACATACACAATGCCCATACAGGGTATTGGATACTTCTCTTCCCCACTGTAACACTAACAAATGGCAGTTAGCAGTTATATTTATGGAGGTTGACAGCAACTTGGCAGGCTGGAAGTCAAATTGAGTCATTGTGTTTCTCACCTCTCCTCCAAACACAAGGAACAGACAGGCCATCTGGAAAATAGAGCTCCCAATAGTATGTTGGGGGCTGTAGCCTCGAGTGAAATATAGTCTTCAACAAAACAGTTTTTGGCCTCGCTACCAAACGCTGCAGAAAGTGAAGATGTCGGTTTTGACCTGAGTTATGCAGCTGAGTTATACACTGTGTGAGGATCCACGGTGGAAGCACTCGTGGGCTCTTCTACTAAAGGGGGAAGTACGTTAGGGGAGGGGGGGTTCCCATCCGTAGTAAAAACACTATTCATTTTTAAATTTTAACAACATCAGATCACTCTGCGTTATGTGAAACCCACAGAAAAGTATCACACAACTCTCTCAAATGGAAAACTGACAAAGTTAGTGACTTACTGGAGGAGCATTTAGCAGCTAAACAGCCAGATGTTGTTCCTCAGGAGGTGATGGAGTGAATATTGGACTTATGGACACAAACAGGACTCTAAATAGTCAATTGTTTGCTAACATGTTAGCCGTAACTACGTTATAAGTTGTTTATATGTCAGGACTGTTTGTCTTCTGCCCATAATGACAAAAAAAATAAAGATTATTTGCATATGAGAGGATGGAAACAACACAAAAAAAACTTAAATAATAAGTTACTTTCATCTCTCTTTATAAGTACTGTACGTGAGATGCGTTGGTGTCCTACATCTAAAAACAGCACTCCTTTACATGCAAAACTATGATGGATGAAGATCCAGTTCTCACTTCTGTAAATAATCCAAGCCCTGGTCACATGTTCAGTGTCAGTCCACAGCTCTCTGTGTCAAAAACTGTGCATGCCCCTGTTTATAGATGAGACCACAGGGCGTGTGTGGAGTCAGTGAGGTCCACTGTAGTCTGATGGACTAAAAGCGTTCATTTGATGTGGCAGAGGTCAGAGAGACTGTGTGAGTCACGGGGGGGGTTGTCACCATGTGACACAGGACACAGGCATCAACAGATACGTGCAGTACAAGAGACTAAAGGAGGAGTCTGCAGGCTGTCTACCTCAGAAGAACATCACATCCTTAGTCACAAGAAAGACTTGGAAGTAGCACATCAGACACACCTTTTTAGTTACCGAACGAAATGTCTTTAGCACCAAGTGTTTAAAAACTGTCCCGAAAGCTGCCAATCATCAGGAGGCACATACAAATTCATCGTACATTCTTACAGGTACTGTAAGGTACAGGTACTTACTTACTTCATTCATACAGGTTCTGGCTTAGAAATTATCCGCATAAAAAGATATAAAAACCACCCACACGCTGCTCTCTCATTCCCAATAAGTTCCTAAAGCTGGCTCACAAATTCTTTCATAACTCCTCTTAGTGTGATCCGATAGTTCTTGATTTCAATTTTGCCACTTTCAGACTGTATTTTCTTCTTGTACGGTGTCTTATCGTTAAGCGACATTTAACATTGAGAACTTTGACTTCTTTTATTAAAGGTGCATTAATTTATATTTTTTGGCTACTTTATGGAGGCGGCACAACAAGCTGTAAACACAACACTGACATGACATGAGTCGTTGCTTCTGGCCAGTATTCACTTTCGTTTAGCTCAGTTTTGGTCTCCATCAACTCCTGAAGGAAATATTATGCTCTTTAGCGGCTAAATGCTCCACTGCGCTCACATGTTTGGTGCTGGACAGGGAGTGTACTGTGGGTTTTTCAACCTTTTTTTGCCGCCTGCTGCAGCTGAAAATGACTTTGAGCAATGAGACTGAACCAAAACACTATAGCTGATGGCTGTAAAACCAAAACAATGAGCTGAAAGATACTAAAGTGCTCTGTAGAACTGCAGGGAGTTGCAGAGCTGGTGGTCGTTATTCCACGATGAGTGACACCTTCCACAAAAAAAATTTTTTGCAAGTACTGATTAGTGCAGTTTTAAAGCAATTCAGGTTTATTGTAGAACATTCCTTAAAGTAGGAATGGGGGAATACAATCGTTTGGTAACGATACTGAAACTCGGGTATGGTATTGGATTATTGACATTGCTAAACTATTTCTCTACACACGATAACATGTTTTTTAATGGACACACAAGTAGCCTCTTGATTCTGACCATGAAACTCCCTTGTAAGATAAGAAGTACGTTATTTTAAACTCCAACTCACAATGCTTTCAACTTCCTTACCATCCAAGAGCACATAAGCTCCACAAAAAGGATCAGAGGCGTGCTTGGACAAGCTTGCGGTATCACTTTGAGTCTTCTATCATATTCAAAGTGCTCTATTTGGGGCAATATACTGGTCTTGGAAGCTGCATGGGCAAAAGCCCCCGAGCACTTTCTTCATAGAGGTGGCAGCATGTGTTTGAGCACTGAGTGGAAGCCTATAGATTCACCCTCCTGTTTGAAGTGAAGTGGCCTCGTTATAGAAGATGAGAGGAAGTGGAAGACTGGGGAGGCAGACAGATGCTGACACTCCCATCTCTCTCTGTGGAGTTGCATGTTGCACCCAGTCATGATTAAATGATGACTTCAGCAGTAAAGACAGAGACCTGCCTACGCGGCATCTTACACTCCAAGGCAAGACTTCATCAAGCTGTGGCATCTCTTCCGTCCTCCATCCAATCTTCTACTTGCTCTCAATAGCTATTCTTCTTCTAACCCCCTCTTCCTGTCTTTCTCACCTCTTCTGTACCATTATACAGTTCTTCATCCTGCCACTTCTCACTCCTGGATCAGTGTAGCTTTCACGCTGTGTCTCCATTGTTGTTGCTGATTTTTGTTTAACTCATTTAGTTCTTCTAGTTCTTTATTTGCAAAATACAAAAACATAAGAACAATGCAGAGTGAGGAGAAGAACATAATTTAAACTGTGAACATTTTGCATTACGCGGGCATGTAAAACAGCCTGAAATGAATATTTAAACTTGATTGTTTTATGTTTTTGCAGACACGAGCCGTGTCCTGATTCCTCTCTTTATCATCACCAGTTTTTCAATAATATAGGATTCCTGCTGCTTCGGCACAGGATTTGTGTAATCCCCATCATGACAAATAATAAATGTCTGCACAGTAAAAATACATCATGATGCAGAATCACTAGTTCGAGGTTTGCACGTTGAACTGCATGAACACAGAAATTGATAAAAATGAGTGATTTTTCGATCATTCCATAAGCTGTCAGCTGAGTAGCAAAACTGACATTTCTGGGTTTCCTTTAAAATGTGTTTAACCTTTAAAGTAACAGCTTAGTGAATGACATTTAGTGGCTGATTTGATCTAAATTAGTCTATAGTACTGTAAGTGTGACCCACAGACAATCAAACTCCTAAAAAAACTCATTTTATTAAAACGTTAGTATACAAGACAAATGTCAAGTATTGATAAATACTGCGCTGTCCTTTAAAGATGACATTGAGAGAGGACAGACCAAAGAAATGTAATGAAAACATTTGCTAAAGTGCGATAAAAAGGTGTTATATTTCATGATGTATCAAATTTTAAATCGAAAAACAAACTAGCTTGTAAAGTGAAGCACAGAACATAAATAGATCAAACGACATGACGAGAACATAGAAGAACATCCAACTCACCTGCAGAGCCTACATCAGCATAAAGATGGAAAACTCATTTACATTTCAAAGGCAGAATAAATCTGTTCAGTCAGAGATTTTGTCCAAATATTAAGTTTGACAAACATTTCAATCTGATTATTCTAAAGGCACCTTCTTCGTCATCTTCTTTTATTTTCTTCCATAAGAAAGAAATGATGGGTCGTAATGTAATCTGTGTATGCAACGTTAACGCAGGCTGCTGCAGCAAGCCTAAGTGATAATTAGTGCTGCAGCAGCTGAGGTCCAAACCATGGCTGCAATCTCCTCCTTTGCCTGCGATTCCACTCAACAGTCATGAGAAAGGTTGAAGATCAAGCCCAGCTGAGGGAGGAACGCCTCCACAGCTTCAGAAACACTTAATGACTCCACTTTAGCTGCTAACTGTCGCACTTATGGACACACACGCTGTGATATGAGCCTCCGTCTGGGCTGATATCCAGGTAACGACGCTGTAGATTACTGTGGGCCTCTGCTGCCGCCTGAGCTCACAGGCTGTCATCTTTAACAGCGTCCTGTGGTGGCTCGGTGGTCCTCTGGGCTTTGGTAATGACGCAGCGTTTCAAATCTCACTTTGCTCCTTTATTGGCTCCCCCCCTGCTACTTTCAGGGCCACAGAGACGGCATGTGTGCAGAGGCGAAGGCCCCTCCCTCTTATTACCAAACTATTGTGAACCTTTTGACACACACAAGGGGAGTGAAGTAGTGGGTGGGGGTGAGGACGACCCAATTATCAGCCAGCTGGACAGTCTCGGCAGCCAGTCCCCCCCCCCCATCCTACACCCTCCTCCCATCCAAGTTTCTGTCACAGATGAGTGTCACGACCCAGGAGGGACTCTGTGTTTTATTTTGAAGTCCTTCTGTTCAGTCACTGCTCTTGTTTCTCTTTGGTTGTGTTCACCTGTGTCTGGTACCCTCGTTTGTGACTTATGACCTATTTACACCGGCCCCTTTCGTTTGTTTTCCACCGTTTCGTTCTTGTGTTCATGTTTCCTTGCAGTCTGCTTTTGTTCCCCCCCCCCGGATCCTCTGTTTGTAAGTTATTTTTCGTTTTCAGTAAACCTTTAAGCTGCTGGAGTCTCCGCCTCAACGTTACAATAAGAATAACGCTCTGTTGTCTGCTTCCCATTAGTTAGCAGGAGCATGGAGCCCGGAGGGAGACACCAAGGCTGCTTCTGCAGAGTTCCAAACACACTGATAAAGTTCAATCATCATACGGTTATAAGGTTTTATTCATCCATAAACACGCTTAATGATCGCAGAGTGAGAGCCGGGCTCCTGAAAAACAACTTGGCTCATGCTTATTATGAATAGTAGATGATCTTAGGAACGGCTGCGGTCCCTAGCTAGATGATAATCATGGGCTGAAGGATAATAAGCTGCTGATTAAGGCCTAATTAAAGCCCGGCAGCCATCTTGGGGAGGCTGTTTACAGAAACAATCAGATATAGCACAGACTAAATAGGCTTATTGTGTTTTTCACTGTTACACTGGAATGAGATTTGATCCAGTAAATTAAATCGATGATGATTCTATTAAGGTGTTTGAGCTAAACGTTATCTTTCTTTGTTTCTCATGGGAGATGTCCGACGGTCTAATGTTGAGAAATATGCTAGATCAGGTTTTGGATTCTATCGTTCTGATCGAACACTACGTATTTTTCCACATTCGAGTGATATTTTGAATTAAAACTCTCAGTCAGTAGAATAAATTCCTTTTTTTTTGTGGGATTTGTTGTTGGCAACAGAAGGTTAAAGAGATTCATTTGTAACTCGCTTTGGACAAAAGATAGAACAGATTTATCCTTTAAGTCGGCTTTGAAAGAGAAATGTCTAATCTCAGCTGAAGCAACAGGTTCAAGACACGTACATAAAAGGAGACTTGATCCCTGTTCTTTACATGTCTGAGTTGGTGGTGTTTGTTACCGCAGGACCAGCATGGGAAACGCAGTATCTCTTTCCACTTGTGATTTGTCAGCATTATTTCGCCTGGGGTTCTCCAGTCGAGGCGAACTGGCAGATCTTATCCGTGTCCTCTGTACATCACGATGAGAGCGGAGCGACGTTCCCCTGCTCCTGCCCTCTGCACACGGCGCTGCCAGCATGCCGTCCCAGAATACTCCGCAGACCTGCTGAGGAGTTTGCAGGCAGATGACATGGCAGCTCTCCCGGCCTGTCTGAGCCACAGTGTCATTTATAGCTCTTAGTGTCGCTCCACAAACAGGAAGACTCTTGTGACACGTTGAATTTATTCATTTTTATAGCCTCCACTTAAAGTCACGGGTGTGAGCTGTCACTGAGAGTGCAGGCTTTTTGAGGTGTGCTTTAGATGACCTCCGGGCAGAGCAGCGGAGTGAATGCCAGATGTACTGGTCTCTTTTTGTCACCTGTGTCTCCCTCGGGAAGAGTTTTGCTGAGTTTGCTCGCTCTTCGCAGCTCATTCATAGTTACACACATTCCCACCTGGGAGCTGCCCTCTACAGTCTCATGGCTCTCATGGTGTTATAACTTGAGCTGCTCATTCTTTTTTCTTTGTATCCGAGTTGATTTTATCCTTCTCTTACCTTCAAGCAATTGTTGCCACCTACACTTTGCTTTTCTTGTCCCACTGGACGACTACAGTCTTCTAGAAAAATGAATGACAATACCACACTTTTGTCTTTATGGAGTTAATCTTTCTTCTTTTTAATTTCTTTTACCTCATTTGAAGGCCAAATTGGGGTTTTCAAACCAGGACAAAGGACACATTCAGAAGACCAATTGAAACCAGTTTAAATGAAGAAATATTGGAATATTTATCACTCCATCCATCACTTTGTGCAGCCACGTTTGGAAGATGTATTTAGTCCCATCTGCCCCATCTATGTAATACAACAAACACGTTATAACAAAGATAATAAGAGCTAATATGAAGGTAATATGTCTCAGAACTGGAAATCATGATCACTGATGTCGCTGTGTCCCTCTTCACCGTCTCAACCACCACCACCACCACCACCACCACCGCCCCTCTGGCCTTCAGCAGTCGGGGACCTGTCTCCCTGTTACACTTCACCACCAGCCAGCTCTCTCGCAGAGCCACGGGGAGGAGGTTGCCAGCTCTGCGCTTGTCAACCCTCCACATCAGCTGCAGGGTTAAGCCAGGCCCGCAGCAGCTCACTGTTTTATCATGGCCGCGTCTCGTCTGTGAGTTTGTTCTTTTAACGACTCAGTGTTTGGAAACGTCAAGCCGTCCCACACTCTAAATGTTACGGGGTGATTTATTTCACGCAGTTGATTAACGATTAAGATCGACACGAGCAGGGATTGATTTGAGTGGTTTGTAATTAAATAGCCTGAGTAGTGATCACAACTTGCCCACAGCTCACAGTCAGAAGGCCATAGATTAAAAATAATTACAAATTGTGTAAGCTATAGTGCATTATTTCATGTAGTCCTGTTCATATCCAAATAAACAAGAGCAAATGTATAAGGAATGGATTAAACGTGATTATTCTACCGTAAGCTACAATCACTAAAGCAGCGGCTGCAGGCATGAGAACAGATCAGCAGTCAATGTTAACGTCATTGAACTGCATCCATTATACTGGGTACTGTACTCAGTGTTAAAGAGGCCCTCGCTCTTCCTCTCAGTCCTTCCATTTCCAGGTCCGACTTCTTTTTTTCGATTTGCCCGTCTCAAACCATCCATCACCATGGCAGCCAGAGATGGACAGCGCAGCCAGGCGATGGGTCATTAGCTGCTGTGAGAAGATTTCTTGGCGTTACTACTGTTCACACGGCAACCAGCCGGTGTAGCTTCTGACTGAGAGCCAGCAGAGACATCGTTACCATTAATTATTAGAGTTCAAAGAGTTCAAAACCATTTGTATTTAATTAATCCAGTTTCTTTTCTTCTGGATAACATACAGTAGTCTTTTTACTTGGTGTTACAGTACAGAGGATCGCAACATTTGACTGCAACTGTCGTCCACCAAAGTACCTGCTTGCTTGTTTGCTCACTTGACTTCAATTTGATTAAAATCATAAAAATGAACGTGCTTTTACTTTTAGTGAAGTGTTCACAATCGCAAACCATCGCTGCTATTTTCATACGTTACGAGTTCACCGTCCGGGTACTCGCTGCATTTTGCCATAATTGTCAGCATGAGCGCACTTAAAATAGCAAGTGTAAATACGGAAGAACCACTTCACTGTTTGGTGGCGCAACACAGGTCTTATTGACATATGCAACATGTGGGGCTGCAGGTAGACGATGCCTGGTTTTAAGTAGTCATAACCACTCATTAATCCAAAGAAAGATCTGAAGAAATACAAATCTGAAGGAATTTTAAATGACTATGATGTTTAAGAGTGAATCATTGGTTGGTATTGGAAGTAAAACAGCTGCTTTCTTTTTCTTATTGGTGTACATTGAGTTATGTGTGCAGGTTGCACGCTCCAAATGAGATAAGAGGGCCCTACATGCCCTCCCTCTTATCTCTCCACTTGGTCTAATGCACTGTTATCTTGACAAAGATAACACAGGATCCTCACTACCTCTCTCTACGCTTTTTTTAATCCCCTTTTCTGTTACCTCTTATCATTAAAGTGTCCCAAATATATCACTAAAGCACTATGATACAGAGCTGCTCACTCTTTGATGCCTTTGCTCACTTCACTTTACTGTAACACGTGTTGGGCAGAGCTTCAGCTAAAATGACATAATATAAATGACTCTGGCCAGTCTGTGTGTCAAGAAGGGACTCTGGGGTGGAAACTGGTTGTAATTATACATTTCAGAGAACTAAACCTGCTAATGGGAAGTTCCCTGAAGTGTAGCCTCCCTCTCTCCCGCTCCCTCCTCACCGTGGGATCTGCTGATTCTGCACGACACACTCGAGGCATTCAAGAAGCAGTTTACCAGCGAGTTAATGTATCGTGCATGCAACACACACACACACACACACACACACACAGAATGGCTGAACACAAGGCTGATCTTGTGAAACATTGTTGAACCAGATTCACTGTGGAGGACGGCACTCTGCAGCTATTCACGTTTGCTAAATTGTTACGTCCTTATCCTCTAATCAAGAAAGTAGCTAATTATTATTAGCAGCTAATTACCGTATTGTGTTGTTTTATTTTAAATCAGCATGAACAAGGGATTAATGGAAAAACTCCTGCACATTTCAGCTAAAAGTCGTCCCAACCTTGTGTCTGCGGTTTGCGCCCAGTTGGCACCGCGGCATCGTGTTTTCCGCGAGCAGCATGCCAGGCTGTCGGGTTGTTCAGGGAGATTTGTAAAGAATGAATGAAAGCGGAGTGACACGCCCCATAAAAGCTCTATTGTGCCGCTCTTTCATGCATGTTGGGTCTCGGGCTTGCGGTCAGGCCTGGCTTAGTGAAGAGGAACAGTGTGGGAGTGACCCCTCCGCTGCTCACACGCGACCTGCTGGACACACACCCACACACCCACACACACACACAAACTTTAAATTACAGACACACAGGCGGGCATGTTGTGCTCATGTTGCAGCACAGGATGATATGACGTGTGTGTGTGTGTGTGTGTGTGTGTGTGTGTCAGCATAGGTCGCTATAGCTGCGACGTGCGTGTCGATTCTTAGGAGAATTCATGGTCCTTCAGGTCTCTAGTGGGCAACCAAACAGCTCATATAACACACGTGTTAATGCACAGCTTTTATTGTCACAGGTTTTTTGCTGAAGCAGCAGAAAGCTGTACCGGAAACTACAGCGCAGATGTGCTTCTTACTGTACGTCTTGCTTTTATGTTCATCAGCGAGGTTAGGCAGTTTTCTCCCCTCTTTGTCTGTTACCAAGACATCTTGAAAAGGTTCATTTTTCAAACTAATTCAGTTATTGTGAAAAATGGTTGACAGATCATTCTTAGTCCAATAATCAGTTAATTTGATTCTTACAATGATATGGATCATGGATTTGCCGTATTAGCCGATTATCTCTTGCCAGCCATAAATATTATGCTGCATTCAATGAGGATTTCTTAACCAACAACTAAATATTATTTAATTACAGAACTATTTGTTTTTAAGAGAAAAATATAGCTGAAGAGCATCTAATAAGAATATGGGCTGCAGGTTCACTGAGGATGCATTAAGTTTTGTAAAATGTATAAAACTTTCTGTGGTGGAGTATCTTAAAACACACAAACCAGCACATTTGCCATGGTTGGAAACACTCTGCGCACTCTCTGCTAAGTTGTTGATATAAATGGAATTTCTAAATAGACTGTAGAAAGCAGGCAGAGTCAGTTTCATGGTCTACCTACTGAATGTTTTTCACATGTTCCCACTCGACTCAAAAACCCATGAAGGTTTCTGTGATTTGAGAAAAGTTAAATAACACTGTGAAGGTTTTTGAAAATAAATGGCCTTGAAAATAGAATAAAATCACAATACATCTAGCAGCCAAAGTCACTAATGTGCTCCAACTTTCTGCCCTCTCCTTTCAAAAAGGAGCATTTCAGATGCTGCAAGGCGTAAATAAAGCATCATAGCATAATTATAGCTAGCTGTAAACATAACACTCTCACATTATCTCCTTTTAGAGTTGATATGGTGAACGTGTTAGCAATCAGTTGCTTATTTACACAAACAACAGACACAAGGCAACATTAGTATTCACTTGTGCTTCTGTCCACCTGACAAACTACAGTCCAATATTCACTCTCCTTCTGGCTCTGTTTCAGGTATCCAGCAACTCCTGAGGGAATATATGTGTTTTTAGCTGCTAAAATCTCCACTATGTTAACCAGCTAGTTGCTAACTTTGTCTGTCCGGCATTTGGTGGCTCTGGTAGTTTACACTGAACCAAAATAAATACAGCTTCGGGCCTCAAAATCTAAAGAATGAGCTGAAAATGGTTAAAAAGCGATGTAGAGCTGAGGGGGACAGGGCCGGAGGAAAAATCTCAGAGAGTTTGTCGTTACAAGCGACCCCTCTCATGTTACATATAGTCATTTGATCCAATGTTAATATGAAATCATAGGTTAGTGCAGCTTTAAGGATGTGTGCAGAGGACCTTTATGGCATCTAATTCTGACCAGTGGTGTGCTTTACGCCAAAACACGCCCATTTTCAATTTCACCAAATAAATAACATTTTGGAATGTCCGTAAAACTGAGATGTGCAGTTCGACGTCTGGCAGCCTCTCCTGAACTCTGCTCCTGCAAGAGTAATTCTCTTGGTTTTAAGGATTTCACGTTCACCGCAGAGGTGAAGAGCGGGCTCTTGACAGCTATTGATGTCAAGATGCAGGGGCCACAGAGAGGCCGGAGTCTGTTTACAAGATGCTCCAATCCGCTTGGGGATGGCCTGACATTGGAGTGACCTCAGAGAGTGCTGCATTCAGCCTGTCTCGCTGCCAAACTTCTGCACACACCGGCAGATGTATATGAACCCACCGACCCGCTCGTACCCACATGCAGCAGGAGAATAAAGCCCCAAAACACGCACCCACACGTTCTCAGACACATGTGGGAGGCTGATGGCTGCAGATGTACACGCGTGTACAGAAAGGCACACGTGTGCACATCAGCTGAGCAGCGCACTCTACTGGATTACTTTAATTCAGTTAGCTCAGATTGATTCAGGGCTTTTTGAAACATCACTGCCACAGCTATTCCCAGCAGCCTCGCTGTTGCCTGCACAGGGGTCTGTGCACCATTTTCAGCGGCACATTAAGTTCCAACGAGTTGCATGGTTCATATTTGGCTGATGGAGCATATCCAGATGCAATATATTTAGACTGTATAGGCCTACTGCAGGTGCCTGCAAGCCAGAGATTGATCGTCCTTATAAAAATAACACAGTGCTGTAAATCATCTGCAGCCGGAGCTTTAACAGGAAACGCTTGTGCATCAGAACGTGTCCTTGGATCGAGAAAAATTAAATTAAACGATAAAACGAGAGCATGTGACACTTATATGTGTTCTTTCAAGTGTGTGTGCTGTATTAATTAATTTATTGAAACGGATTACAGTCCAGATTGAGCGCTCATTCATCCAGATCTCACTAATATAATCTGCCTCTAAACATTTCATAGCGACTTATCTCTCTGAGCTCTCCCGCCGGGTGAGCGATATTCATCCTGTTGTGTTGGAGTCTTAGGGCTCCTCTGTCGGGGCTGAGAAGGGGTTTATCTGCATCCAGCGACCGTCGCAGCTCCTTTTGTGCTCGACTCCCCCGCTCCCTCCCTCCCAGCCCTCCATCCCGCCCCATTTCGCCGGTCACACCACACACTTCCTGTTAAATCCCATTACCAGAGCCAGACGCCGCTCTCTGCACCGCGTTACGGTGTCTGTGCAAAATCATAAATAGGCCAAGCTGTTGAGTACAGATGCTGCCGAAAATACCCTCGCTGTGTTCCCATTCTTACTCGTCCTCCTCCCCCAAAAAGTATTTCCTCCTCCCCACACTTGGGATTTTTTGGTGATGTCACTGTGCGATGTCATCCAGCACTTGTTCCAAAAAGTGCCTCGGTATCTTCCCCAAACAGGCGTGTCGGAGTACACACTTTTCTCCTTTAACATGGACACACGCGGGCATACACACATACATTTGTGTGTCTGGCTTTGTGAGGACATCCAAGCTTTAACCCCCAACTCAAACCCTCATCCTGACAAACTTAATCCTTACCTTGTCCGAACGCCACCTCTGACCTTCAACTTAAAGCCAAATCCTTACCCTTAAGTTACCTTACATGCAACCCTACTTCAACTCAATCTCAATCCTGATTCAGATTTTAATCCTATACTTTAATCTTTAGGCTGCCTTCACACCGACTGTGTTCAAAATACTGCAGTCTTATCATTCGTTTCAGCGAGGTCACTGTATTTGTGCAGAGGAGCTTCGTCCAGTTAAAACTGAAGTAGAACCTGATAACAAAATATTATCCAGCAGCGCACGTTGTTGGTCAATAAAGTAGATACAAGAGCAAATACCTGAATTCTACTTTTAACTTTAACAGTTGTCGAGATGGAGGAGAAATCACAGGAACTGTGATACGACTTTCCAGAGTTTTAAGATCCTCTCTATACTGTCCAGCGTTTTGCACCAATCAACCTTTTAACTCATGGATCTATTATTTAAACTGGGCGTCCTGGATTGTATTTTACCTTCTCCTCAGTATGTATAGCAACAAACCTTCTATTTATCTATTTTTGCCATTTATATGCCGTTTTATTAGTTGACAATAGAGAGAAGACAGGAAACGAGGGGAAAGAGAAACGGGAAAAGAGATACTGTACAACAAACGTCCACGGCTGGACTTGACCTGGAGACGTCATGATAAATCCACCACCAGGACAACCCCTTTGCATGTTTAAAAAAAAGAAAAGAAAAAGAAAATATATGCAATGCTATTTTTTCCTGATGTTTTTCCCCACAGTTAATCCATATCCAGTCCTAAACCTGTCATCGTCTCTGATCACTGGCTTGCTGTTGGTGCTGACGTGCTGAGGTGAACGTATTGTGTCATTTCCGGTTATTGGCGT